>NJRP01000467.1:31770-52064 GCA_003063835.1 Aphaenogaster floridana | reverse complement strand
TTACAGATGGAGAAAAAGGAACGAAGTTAAGTTAGAGTTACCGAAAAAAAAGTAACTGTAACTGTAACTTCGTTACAAGTAACGAGTTACTTCCCAACCCTGGCGTCTGCATCACACAATTTATATATGTATTTACATATAAGTATGCTGCACATATAAAAGTATTAAAGTAAGATTACAACAGATTAATAGTCTACGAAATATTTTATACATTATTCTTGTACATTTTGGCATAAAATGAAAAATATCTCAAGAAATATTAATTTTTATATTGTTATTCTTATATTGTTATATCTTTATATTGTTATATCTTTCTTTAATATTTTTAAATACAGAATAATAAGATGAACCAATTGGTATAAAGAAAATATATAGTCACTTTAAAAAAAATTATGCCGTTTACAATATGCAATTACATACTTTTATAATATTTTTATATTTTGCGTATTATATTATATTATTTTTATATTATCTTCATATAATAGAAAGAACTATGGCCGGTATTCATAGTCCGTCCTTATTTTAAGATCGTCTTAAGTAATGTCTTAAGACGCTAATATGATTCTGTGATTAGTTTATGACATCTTAAGATTGTACTTGAGACGATCTTAAATATAAGAACTTATGAACACTGGCCTATATCTTTCTTTACATATAGTCATGAGCAGATCTTCAAGTTAGATGTTCCCGTTCGATCATCAAGGTTAAGTAACGTTGTATATGGTCGGCAGTTGGATGAGGACCACTTGGGAAGATGTATGTTGGTAAAAAAAGAAAAAACCGTTCCTATATAAAAAATATTACGTTTAGGTACTGAAAAAAATTTCATTATTTTTACTTCTTAGTAACGCCTTATTATTTTTCATGGGAATGCCAAATGGTCCAATTCTTTTTTCTTTTCTGGGCATGTCTATTAGACGTTTATTATATATGCAAATAGCGGAACTCTGAATATCTAATAAACATCTACTGGAGGTTACAAGGACGTCTATTAGATGTTTTCAATTTCCACCATGGATGTCTAATGGATCTCTAATGTACCTTTCTGTTCCGTGTGGGTATTGTATTTAGTGATGATCGGTAAAGGAGTTCTTTTTTAATAAAATTTTTAATTTTTTCTAAATTTTTATGATTTTAACGGTATAAAAGATAATTTTCACGCAAAACGCTACCAATTGAAAATTATTTTACGACCATAATCCTGTAAGATTGTAGATTTGATTTCTGTTTCAATTTCAAGAAAGCAACGCATTTTTTAAAAACATGAAGACCGTACCAGCACGTTTTTTACATATTTGATGATGACTTATTTAGAGCATAAATAGTAACATTAGTGATAATTATGTAATTAAAAAATTTATTAACATATTATTATGCATATTATATAAATGCATACATTATTAAGTGTTGATTTTTAGCCAATTTCAATGATTGAATATAAAAATAGATATTTATTTATCTCTTCTTCTTTCTCATGTTTAGAAAGATTAATAAAAGTGCCAAATTCTTGGATTAAATTAATAAAATTATATAAGGAATGTGCAACTTGCTTACAAAATGCATGAAGATACTGTAAGCCTAGGAAATTCTTTTTACATAAAACAATAATAGAAATAAAAGTATAAATAATCGGTATGATATAAAGGAATTTATTTATTTTTCAAGAATAAGTTTTAATAGAAAAATATATCTTTTACATTTAATAAAAAAAGTTGTAATGCACAGTTTAAGATACAAAACTATAATATTTAGTACATGCAACATAACTTTTATTACAACATATGCGCGTCGCATTTTTTATGTACATTCGTCCGTGACACATGTTTTTTAAAATACCTACGCATTCAAAGTATCTACTTACTGTAAATATAGTTTTTACTTTAAAAAAGCAAAAATTAATTTTATAATACAATTATAATATTTGATACTCCAAAGATTTCTATACAAAAATTAATGTTATCTATTATTATTTCCCTTTTTAGATATTCTGATGTCTTAATATCACTTTCTTTATTAGATAATGTTCACTTTAAAAATGCTTTATTGTTCAAAAGTAAACTGAAATAATTGATTACCTGTTTCCGGCAATGTTCTTCTAGTGAGTCCCTCGCACCATCAAGTCCATATCAGCCTCACGTTCTGTTCCTCGTGATACAAGGTGCGCAGATGTACGCTAGGACCATTCCGCCGCCTAAGACCAGAGCGATCATAGCCAAGGTCGTCCATCGGGCCGAGCTCGAGGTGATGCGGGTCGGCACCAGCTTCTTTATCGCCGGCAACTCAGCTACCTCCTCGGTCGTCAAGCCCCACCTCCTGGCCTTGGCGATCAGGGACCTCAAACGTCGCGACGCCTTCTCGCAGGACCTCTTCGACGTCCGCTTGGATAAGCCGTCTAAACAGTTCCCGAAGTGTCCCATAATATCGCGACGTGTCTCATTCTTAAGTCAATCCAAGTGCTGCGACGAGTTCCGAACATCGATCGAAACTGCCGAGAAGTCCCAGAATCGCAGCGGGCGCATAAACCAACATACGAGTCCTGTCTCCTTCACCTAATGCTATATCACGATCCGCGCCATTTTCGAGTCGAGAGACTCGAATATTATATCTTCCGGAATTTGAACAGCTCTCCCGATTTACGCCGTGCTCCGACTCGAAAAAGAACGGATTTCTTCTGATAAAGTAGCATCATATGGTGACTGGTGATACGATCCTCGTTCTGATAAACTTTGCTGGTCATTATGGGAATTGTTGTGCAATTGTTTTTGGCATAATTATTCCGACGATGCAATTGTCTTTGGTACGTTTGTCATTGTTAAACGAGAGCGTTGGTTTTGAGCGTACAGATAGAAGAGACATTTTATGAATGCGTATTTAGCAGTCATAGCTCCGTTTTCTAACGTTCTTAATACGTGTTCTGTATGAGGAATAATGCGGCCCAAACGATTATCTAGAATGACGTAAAAATTATTGAGTTAGTACGACATCTAAAAATAAAGGACGAGATACGTTATGCAACTCAACATAAAGTAACGGAGAAAATTCATGTAAAATTAATTATAATATTAAATCTAAAAATATTATTATTAAATTAATGAGCAAAATTTTCAACTTTAAACCTCGAGTAAATAAATGAGATCATTAATAAAAATTTCAATAAATGTTTTTAAACCTTCAAAGTTGCGTAAATATTGTAATATAGGTATGATCCTTGCAGTACATACAAAACAAATTATTATTTCGTAATTATATCACGGAAAGAACGGTTTTGCTGAAATATCTAAAAATTTGGCCAGATACAGATCTGAAAATAATTTTGTTAGACCATCAAAAGTAACTACGTGGGACGCTCAAACATTATGATAATGCTACAAAAAGTATTGATATTCCAGCAACTATTTTGGGCGTCCTGCACAATTATTTTGATGCTCCAACAAAATTATTTTCAAATTTGTATCTGTCCACATTTTTAGATATTTCAGCAAAACCATTCTTTCCGTACACCAATTTTTGTATATTAAAATTCTGCGTAATAAAATTCACGCTGTTGTGCGCGCAAACACTCCATCATCCCCCCGCGTCTTTTTGCGCAATTGAGTAACACAGCCATTAATTTGCACGTCGATCCAAACCAATCGGCGAGTCGATGAAACCCGGACCGCTTTTAATTCTCTTTCGCACGACCGAGCTCCGGGAAATTGTAATTGCCCGGTTCCCCATGAATAATGCAGCACGAATCGAAGGAAGGCGAGCCGGGTTCGCCTTTCGCGAAGAAAGGGGGCGAGAGAGGGGCCGGTGCCGCCGGCAAAAAGTTCCTGATCCACGGAGGCCGTATGCCACGCGGGAAGCGAATTAAGTTCCGCCTTTAAAGCCGATCATCGCGGAACCGCATTGTCCCGTCACACGCGGAATCGCCGCGGATTATCCCGCATAAGCGACCCCTTCGCACCGCGCGTCCTAAGCTGGCAACCCCCTTTCATGCGTCGGCGACTTCAAATTACCGTGACGATCGGCTAACTTTCAATTATATTTATGCCCAATTTACGGGGCGCGTGTTTACCGCCACGGCAGCTGAGGATTTACGGGCGGCGACGCGAGATGGGTTCGCCTATTTTCCGGTGTTTACGTGCCGAGTATATCGGTGTTACTCTCGCTGACGTATGGAAGCTCGTTCTCGTACACCAGATAACTTTGCCTAGCTTGACGTTGACTTCGACTCCTTAAAACTCGGCGCGTACCTGAGCTACGTGAAAACTGCGGAAGTAAAAACGATTGACCATATGGCCGTTTTTCATCATACATTTTTAGCAAAACGAGAAGGAAGATGTAATTTTTTATCGATTATTTTTTTGTATTATGTACATATTGATTAATTTGTTTGGTTAATCTGTGAAAGAAAAATTCGGATTTCGAGACAAGATTTTAACTTTGTATCCTTTGCATTAAACTTGTAAAACTCGTAACAAGAGATAAATTAAATATTTTATCTTTTAATAAACTAATATGGTAATTTTGTTTACAATTGAAAAATTCAGCAAATTCAACATTTATCTATCGTTAATCCCTAATTGCAAATTTTATTAAAACTTAACTTCTTTTTGATAGAACAACAGAATAAAACTTTCGTACCTTCGAATACCTTTATAACAATTGTGTAAGATAAGTTTTTCATTTTTGCAACTCCAATTTTCCGCTTCTTTTCCCGCAATATTTCTGAAAAGCAATTCCATGCTTTCCTCCAAGAAACGCGTCGAACGTGCACGAGAACTAAGAAGAATGCACGATAAACGACACGCTTTTCGTTACAGGTAAGACAATTTCGCCAGCTTCCAACAACGAGACACCATTCGAGACCATTATCCCACGAAAAGTGGGCTAAGTACAATCTGCGCTAATAAGTGCGCAATGTTCTCGTTCGGCTCGGGCTTCGCGGCAACAAACCCTGAACTATATTTACACGCCATTTGTCTAAAGCTCAGTTTATGACCTGGAAGTAATACCGTCTACGTCGTGTCAGAAGCTTATCGCAGTTTTGCTTGACACTCGAGCTATTAATAAATTTCCATTGGTTCATATCAGTTTCTTACAATACAAATTTCTTATATTAGCGTGCGGAGTATTACGAGAATTATAAAACAAGAAGTAACTTTCTAACTCGCAAAAACAATCTTAATGAATATAGGTTCTAATCTCATCAGCTGGAATATTCAGCTTTTTATTTTGTAAGTTAAGTTCTTTGTATGATTATACATATCATAGATTCTGTGACATAGAATCACTGACATTTTTATAGTTCAAGTATCAGCTGATGTAACTAGTTTGCCTACGTTTATTAAAATTCTCTGTGTTTTTATCAACTTTATTAAACAGTAATATCATGACTTATAATTCCGAAAGAATGTACATTGCATAAGTCCCGATTATTACTTTATATACCAGACTTTATTTTTATGCAGAATGCATTTATAACGGCTTTAAACTTGAAAATTATGCTGGAGAAAGTTATCATGCATTCTGAAATAATTCCTTATACAATAAACATTTATTAAAATATAACCATGATTTTCCATTGAGAATAAAGTATAAAGCAAATCTGTATTTTAAACCGTATATTAAATTTTTTAAAATTTTATTTTCAATTTTTTTATGTCACTGATTATTGAAAACTTGAGAAATCTTAGAAAAAATCAATTTAGAATATGCGTTAGTCATTTTTTTATTCTGTTCTTTTTATAAACTAATGTATAATTATTATTACTATATTTGTCTATATTTTATTGTTATTTGCGACAAACTTGTACATTCCATTTATGTGTCTTAATAAGCATTTAAAATTTTCAATTTTCGTTCAACCCAATTCCTAATTATGTCATCAGGTCTCGTCGCGGTTGCATTATGCAGAGTGTTTGATAAAGCTTTCGAGAAAAAAAGTATACTGTAAAGTAAAATTGTTTCAATAACTTTTTCACTAACGATTCAAATTAATTTTATTCTCTTGCTTATTTCATATAACTGAGCTAAAGTTATACAGAGAATATAATAAGCAGGCCATCAAAAGTTTGTATGAAAAACGTACATTTTTAATTATTCTCTTGACTAATACGTCATATATATCTTAACTTTTATTAAAATAAAGAAATAAGTAAATTTATTATAATTTATTAAAAATAAGTTGCAGCAAATGCTTCAAAATTATCAATAATAAATAGTAAGTATTTTTCAACGAAAAGTTATATCAGTAATTTTATTTATATTAAAAATTTCTTATATTAAATCTTATTCTTGTATGAATTTATTAAACTAAGAATATAGCAATATTTTAATAAATGAATGACAAATTGCGAATTTTTAAATAACACTCATTTCGTACAAATTTCATAATTCACTTCTTTGATGGATAATTATTTTTTAAAACTAATATAAACTTGCTACTATAAGACATACCTTTCTGTTACAGCAATCCATTGCCAGCAATTGTTGCTGACAAATATATTTGTCGTGGATACAGTCAGACATCCATATCAATCAGCACATAATCTTCAAGCGTGCACCATATTTATTCGCAAATTTTTCACGATTATTATAAAAAAATTTATTTAAATCGCGTATTCAATTACTAGATAAACATTTAATTAACACAGCATGGATAAATTAAACAAATAAAAAATAAGAATAAAAACAAAAAGAAAAAATCCTCTCTTCAATTTGATAAAATCCATGTCTGTCCAACTATAAAATCGCGTTCGTTTCAGTCACGTTTCAGCGCTTTTCGCATAAAAATATACAAGATGAAGATCTTCGATTGTCCTTTAATCTCTATGTACGAATGTCAAGAAATAGACACGCCGTTTCGTCGCCACGTGACACGAGTTTTCGCGTGCAAACGCCGTATGCCGCATCTCTGACGGACGTCGCGGCGCTTACTGCCGGGGCGTCGAATATCCGCGACCCTTTATGCGGCAGAACCACCCCCGATCGCCCCTGGATACCCTTCCGCCGGTTTTCCTCGACCCAGCGGCGACGCGGCGCGAGGCTATCGAGAGACTGTATGTACGTCGGATCTTAACGCAGCTATGTTTGCAGAACACGATATCCTGTGTTGGCAAAGCCGAAATTAAGGCCGATATTAATCCTTTGACTATCCTCGCTATCCTTTACGGTCACCGACTTACGAACTTGAGATATATTTGAGATATTGAAATCCGTTTTGTTTGTAACTCTATTCACCCAATATAACTGTCTCATTTCTCTGTAACTTTAAATATTATTCGTACGTGATAAAATTTTATTTTAGTAATTTTATAATAGAAATATATTAAACTTTATGTGGAATATACATTTTATTTTAAAGAATAAAAAAAAATAATAACTTAAAGGAATAAATGATAAATTAATAATATAATTTTTGTATCTAGGACAATATGTTTGAATAAAGATATTTAGTAATATCAAAAAGTGAAAGAAATGTTAAATACATATAATTATTGACTATTGATTACATATATTAAATCTCACATTTACTTATATTTATTATTCCATTAGTTTTAGTTTTCTTGGGACCTGCAGTCCTTGTCATAACAAAACGCGCTGTAATGAAATGGACACGTAAAACTAATTGCGTTGTGAATTATTACCTTGTATAGACTGAAATAATTACGCACATATTTGTACTCCATCGGACTGCGTTCACTCATTTAATGCAATTTTAACGAGATTCTATCAGTTCGCGCCGGCCTGTCGCATTCGCAATATCGTTAATGGTAGTCGGTGGAATTGTATGGAATTACACATCATCACCGCGATCATTTTGTTTCTCCAATCAATTCCGCTGCCCCCGAATATAATCTTGCGTTCCCCCCGTACTGCTGTGCAAGGTCCGTATTAATCAAACAAAATTGTATCGCACTATACGATTGTAACGAGCGCGTATCGCTCGTTAGTAATTAGCCGCTCCTACCTAATTATTTGCTCGCAGTGCTCTCAACGAATTTGTTGCAGAATATAACGCTTGCTACCTTGTTATACTTACTCCAGAAATATGATCTATTTCGTCAATCCCACTCGTTCAAAACATAACGAAATGTACAGAAAATGATATGAAATATACAAAAAATAGTTATTTTATTTAATTTTTCCTGGTCTAAATTTTATATATTCCTTTGAAAATTATCTACGGTCAAATTTGAACGCGAATAACAATCTAGATTCATACATATGCTATACAATTAGAAGCTTCTGTATGAATCATGAATATTCTGTGTAAAGCATAATGTGCGAATGAAAACAGCGTGGACCAGAAGGTAATACAAGAGACACTCAAAGGCACATTTTCCGCGCCGTCGAGAACATCAAGACTTTTAACGTTTTCCTAAGCATAGATGAGCTTCAGACGAAGCTCCGGTCGAGATCTGCGTATCCGCGCGCAGTCGTTAATGAAAGAGAATGGAATTAGCTGACGCTACTTGTTGCCATGCACCAAAGCCAAAAGCACCTGTTCTGTTACGCAAGAGAGAACAAAGCCTCCCGGCCCGCTCGTAACATTGTCGTAATCACTGAGAAACGGCGGTATATATCTCACTCCCCAAGAAACGCGTGCGCAGTCGAGTGAAAATAGTGAGAACATGTGACAGGATATGTTTATCCACTAGCGAGGAATGGGAGGTTTTAAAATTAAGTTGCAGAATATGCTCAATTAAACAAGAGTAATTAGTCAAAGCAGATATATGTAAAATTGTTTTATAAAAGAAAATTTTTATGCAACTTTTGGGTGTTTTCCAGCAAGTGACACAGGCGACACAGTGTGACACAATGTCGACACAAACGCGTTCCTACTATAACACAATACGACACAAGTCGACACAGCTGCAGAGCAAAGTCGAACATTTGTGTCAGTATCATGGTTGCCAACTTTGATTAATTTTATAAAATTTGTATTACTGAACTATAAAGAATTTGGGATTATATCGAGTATTGTTTCTTAGTGCAAGACGTTCATATTTTAAAAGCTTCTGATATTTATTTTAAAAATTTCAGAAACACAATGCAGTGTCAACAGTGTAAGGAATTTGTAACCTTAGAGCATGCTTCACAGCATGAATGTTTTGTCGGAGAAGTTGAATATGTTGACGAAGCAAATAATTTATTAGTAGAAAAGAAACAATGTAAGTATTAAGTTTTTGGAAGGTTAAACTATTGTATCTTAATTTTTTGTTTAATAAATTTATTTAAGACAGTTTAATAAATTCTAAAATCATCTAGTTTAAAACAGTTTTATCCTTTGACTGATACAAAAAGATATAATCGATAACATCTAGTACATTTGCGCCAATTAGCGACTGTTGCGAACATTAAAGTGTTCCATCAAGCACCCATGCACTGTGTTCAATTGTGTGACACAGTGCCTATCTGTATCTCCTAGCTGGAAAACACCCTTTATCTAATCTGATTTATCTGTGAATATACGTATATTTAATTTATTTAATTATCTTTCTGTAAGATGACTAATTAGTTTATTCTTGTTATTATTTATCCTCCTTTTATCTTTAAAAAAATTAAGGATGGAGAAATTATAAAGTTATTCTCAAGTTTGATGAAAGGATAAACAACATAGGTCGTTCATAAAATTCGTAGTAATACTTTAAACTTTTATTTTTTTCAAAAGGTTTTTTCCTCTCTTATAAAAAAGATAATAATAAAAATAACATGTAAAAAATCAATGTATATTTTATCAAACGTATTTTACATTTAGTAAAAAAGCTATATAATACATATATTTTAGGAAATAAAATTGTAATATCTAGTACTTGCAATATAAATTTACAATTTCTGTGTTTATGATTGCAAATGGTATAAAAGGAAAACTCCACGCAAAATACTATAAGTTGAAAATTATTTCATATCTGTAACTACTCTGCGGCACTCTTAAAAGATTCCAGATTTTTGTTTTAGTCAACGGCAATGCGTTTTCAGTAAACATGAAGATTAGCCACATCAGCACATTCACTGCGTATCTCATGGTCCCTTTTATTAATGTCAATATTCATCGCGACGATGGTCACCGAACCAAGTATTTTAAACAAAGGCGTACCACAAAGGTATATCCTACTTGTAGAATAAGAGATCCCGTTAGCGAAAGGTGCCGGTAGAATCATCAAAAATTAAAAACGAGTACAATTCGTTTACGAAATATTTTTAAATACTTATAAATATGTTCTCCTTTTAACAGTCTTTTTCGTTCTTATTATTAATCAAGATAATATGACATTAGAATAAATTGGACATATATCACAGTATATTTCACGAACAATCATTTCCTCGATTGTAATTTGATTGAATAAGCACGTACTATCTTTAGCAATCTTGAAAATTCAAGAAATTATATATTTAATAATAAAATCATACACGTAATCGTATTTCTTTAAATTATTATTAAAATCAATTTAAATTTTATACATATATACTGTGTATTCAATGTAGAATTAGCCAAAAGACAATAGAAATCTTATAGAAATATTTGCAAATACTCAATTAACATAAAAATAATTATGATGAGATCGAAAATGACAAAAGTATGAACCAGTATTTGACATCGACCATTCATCGACAAATCAACGTCAATTTGATTAATTATTTCTGACTAGGAAGTTTTAAAGCTATTTTTAAAAATTATAAAAGAATGCAATTTTTCAAAGTTTATTAATTATAACTTTTTAACGAAACGTTTCCGGATCTATATTTATAGGAATTTTTTTGTTCCAAATTCAATTTCTTATAAGACCCTGAAGTTTCATTGACCTGACCTGGAACACCCTATATGTATATGTTCCCAGCAGTTTACAAGAGGTATAAAAGAAGACTTATCTGCAAGATATTACAAATCGTACATTATTTAATATCTGTGATTATTCTGCAGCAACATTGCGTTCTTTTAAGATTTCAGATTTGATTTCTGCTTTAGTCTTTAGTAGCGCGTTGTTCGCAGAAACATGAACAATAACAGTACTAGTACATTTTCTATATATCTGATGGCCACTCTTTTATTAATATCTTTCATCACAATGATGGTCACTGAACCATGCAATATGGATCTCCTGCCTCAGACTCTGCTGAAGTTTAAAGACAGGTATGTAATTTATTTATCATATATTTATATATAAACACGCAAATACTTTTTTATAGATATATTTTACTTTTAATAAAATTTTTTTCTTGATATTATATCTTTTAATGATACAATGAAATAAGCGTTATTTCTTCGATTGATTTAATTGTGCTTCAAATACGTCCATATTAACTTTGGCAGTATTAGAAAGAATGTAATTTATATATTTAATAATAAACTTAAATATATACATAATTTTGCTATTATTAAATTGCTAGAAATAGTACATATTTATATATTTATATACACATTACACATATATGTACATATGTATAAAAAAAATCTGTCGTTGTAAGATATTTCAACATAATATATTAATTCCTATAAAGAATTAAGTATTAAATTACGGAAAACGAAAATTTTGATATAATAATATGACAGTGATTAAATCAATTGCGTTAACATGAATTTTTGCAGATGCAAGAGGACCTGATAATAATGCGGTTACAGTTCATATATGGAGATGATTACAAGTGAATATTATAAATGAGCAACCAGAGGAGAGAGAGAGAGAGAGAGAGAGAGAGAGAAATAAACTGCTATAAATGTATATATTATTCACTCTTAATTTTAAGCCTTCAATTTCGTAGATCACATCTTGGTTTATCGATTCTTCCTGAATTAAAATATTTAGACTACGTTTCATTTTACACCCATTTTCGTCTTCATGTTTTTTTGGAAATGTTACTCTTGTTTAAATTCCCTAAATACTTTATTTTCTCTCCCTTTTCTTCTTGTGTTTTCTGTGAATAATCAACGATTTTTGCAGAAACACGTGAGAAAATCTTAAAGATGTTAAATTTGTATTTTAGAATATTTAAAATTTCAAATAACGTCTTGTAAACCGTGATTGTCCAGTGCAATCACGTTGCGCGGGACGATCGTCGTAATGAACTTATTACAACAATCGAGATCTTTAGGACAAAGGATTTCGAAGGATTCTTCCTTGGCGAGAGAATTCCGGAGCAGTACGTACTCGCTTAATTGCGCTATTTGGACGCGGAAAGTACCATCTTCGTCGAGAGAACGTTGTCGCAGTCGCGGACACAAAGTATAAGCGCATCACCCGGCAGGATCTCCGGTAGGTCCTTACGCCACGACTCAGGACGCTCCTGGTCGCGTTTACAGCTTGCGTAAATCTCGCCTTTACGATCGCCGTAAACTCGCCACGATCCTCGGAATACGGAGGTGGCCCAAGTCGTCTTTAAGCGGATCATAGACGACAGGATGTCGACGTTCGAGAGGTCAGTCGATCCGGGATTGTCCGACGAACATATAATTTTGTGAGACACTTCGGGGTTTATTGACGATAGTGCGAATAGCCGTCACCAAATAAATTCCGTGATTTACGCGAATGGAGCTGGGAATGAAGGTGTGCGAAGCGTGTGGAATGGATGACTCCATTAGACTGAAGAAAGATATTCGCGAGAAGCTGTTATTTTTTTCATTATTTCTGTTAATTAAAAAACACAAAAAATAAATACGGTACAGTTGCAGTAACAATCTCGATTAAATAAGTTTTGATTAATAATCGTAATTTTGTGTTGCTCTCTCTTACGATTAGATCATAATCTTATACATAATATGAAGAAAAGGGATATTTATTCTAAAGTTAATTCCAAATGATATTCTTTTGCGAAGTCTGAGAAAGTTCTGCAGATATTTATCATGCGCGACCTTATTTTCAGTGCGGTTGATTAGCACTCGAGCGCAAGAAAAATGAATGAAATATAGTTCAATCTTGTAAAATACATACATTGGATACTATTACTTTGAAGGTCGCGCAGAGAGTAAGGACGTACCATTTATCATCCACCAACCATTGATTTTCCATTTGCGCCTAATAATAAATAAATCCTACAGAAAATTAGAATTATATAAGGACAATATCTTTTCTAATACAAATAATAAATAATAGCACAATTGTATTTTTCATAATAAACAATTTGCAAAAATTATTGAGTTATAAATACAATATAGTTTGTAGGTACAATAAAGTATATCTTGTGATACATGCAATTATCCGGAAAACTCGAAAAATATATTATTAAATTTACGCATACACGGAGAAAATTTTATATTAAAAATTATTATGTACGGGAGTAGTCGTGGACCATGCTGGAATTATAAAAATTTTTACTATGTTTTCACAAAAGAGTTTAATAATTATTAATATAATAACATAGTAAAAATTTTTATAATTCCAGCAATGGTCCACGGCTACTGCCATACATAGTAATTTTTAATATAAAATTTTCTCCGTGTATAATTATCAGCTTAAATATAAAAAGTAATAGTAAGATATATGTAAATTAATTTGACAACGACAATTATTATAGCAGCAGATATTACAAAATGTAAAATATTATATTTTTGATAATAGTACTGTAACGTTATATATAATTCAACATTTGAAATACTGATGAAAATTTCTAACAAATTGACAAACATTTCTTGAAACAATGCAAAAGTAGAAGATACAATATCCTAGTTAAATATCTATAACTCTTCCAATTAAGAGATTAAATACAATTACTTTCTCAAAACTTATCTCGTTAGCATGACTGTCCCTCGATAGAAAAGTATTGCAAAAAGTTCACGAGTGGTGGAATTCGTTGCGGATATCTTTCATCGTTTGATGCACTAACGAACGCTTATACAGCCAAATGGTATACATAAGACGCGAGCAATATTACGGTAGGTTTCGTAGAAACTTAAAATAGCGCAGCTCTAAAACTTTCTCCAATACAGTATTTTCCGATAACGCCGGACATTAAGTATATAATTTAATGATCAGAGGGTTGCTTCAGTTGCGTTGCTTCTTCATAGCGTCTCTGCGATAGTTAGATAAAAGTAAGTAAGTTATTAATTACAGCGCTAAATTAAATTTATAGATAATTGTTTAAATTTATCTATAATATATTTATTAATTTTTATATTGTTTTCCAATATTTTACGTCACCTTGCGGCAAATATTAATACAGTCTATATTCGAAGATGATATTTTTATCATCCCCAGTATCGAAATCACGTCGCGAATGATTGCATTACGACATTGTAGTAACTGCAAGCGGAAATTATCGATAATATAATCCATGTAAGAGCGGGGGTTACATAAGAGCAAGTGTAAACGCGTGTCTGTGGAAAATGGATAGAACTAAAGGCGGAAGAAGAGAGGAAGGCATGATGAAGTGTAATTACGTACGGCGCAGTGAGTCCAATCAGACGGCCGAGCAAACAGAAGAAAATTTCGCCGAAAGGGCCGCGAGAGAGTGCAAATCGGAACGAATTTCTGATTCGAGCTTCAGCGAGATGAAAAGCGCAAATTTTGGCCTGTTCATTAACGGTAACTTCTTCTTACACATTGTGGATCAATGCAATCGGATGCTGTAACATTACACGCCGCTTATAAAATACTTTATCAGTATTTATAATTATTACTTAGACAACACAGAGTGTACTTCAATGTAGTTCATTCGATATAATTATTATAATTACTATTTATTATATAACTTGAACATAAAAGCAGACCGTCCATCCATAT
Organism: Aphaenogaster floridana; assembly: GCA_003063835.1. Lineage (NCBI taxonomy): Eukaryota > Metazoa > Arthropoda > Insecta > Hymenoptera > Formicidae > Aphaenogaster > Aphaenogaster floridana. The sequence continues at coordinate 37,362 of NJRP01000467.1, read as the reverse complement.
CTTTCGTTTTCCTCTAGGAGATGTTATAATGGAAAATGCATTTCCATTAAATTTAACAGGGTTTATGCACATCTTTCTTGTAAAAGCTGAGTTTTCCATTTCTTACAGAATTGTGTATACACATATTTTTTAAATCTAACGTAAATATTTCTTCTCAAGAGAGTGTCAACTCTTCTGACAGATTCAATTCGACTCATTCTATTCACAGTGTGACGCATACATAACTCACCGAAGGCGCAGTCAGTCTGTGGTTCGCTTAGGAGAGAACGTCGATAAGTAAAAAAGATGTAAAGCGAGGGTTACCGTTGCAATGCCGAGGCAATCAACGCATACAAGAAATATAGGAAGACGAATCACCGTTATTTCGAACACGTTGCTGCGCGAACGTGTTATTTAATTAAAACTGCGCCAGTCTCCGCTCCTGGTACAATTTGCGAAAAGAGAAAACAGAGACGCCGTCTGAACGACAGGGACAAGAGAGGCCGTGAGGGAGCGCAAGACAGCGTAAGAAGGGTTGAACGAGGTGAAAACGAGAAAGTAAAAAACACAGACGTGGGAGGCCGTGAAGAGGGCGGCCGATGATGGAGGGATGAAACCGACTCGAGGAGAACGACCTGCACGTGGCTGGAAGAACGGAGATGGACGGAATAGCACAATCCGAAAGTTATAAAAGAACTTCTTTCTGCTACTTAAAGGAAAGACGCCGGCGAAGGTCCTGCGAAGGAAATGGCGAGGGAGAGGGCGGCAATAGGACGAGGGTGGTGGTAGGACAGACGGTGAAACGGAGGAACGGCGGCCCTCGTCAAAAAGAGAGCAAACTGCTCGGCGGACTCCCCGCTGAACTTGGCCGTTCGGACCGGCCAAGAACGTGTAAAGATTCTTGACCGTCGTCGGAAGAAGAGCAGGAGAGGACGTAGAACGAAGGGGAAGAGGAAACGGGACTGATACAAGTACGCGCTCGAGAGAAAAACTGGATAGTTGGGAAAGACGGGGTGAGGGACGAGGAGGAAAAGGAGAGATGGTCACCCATCGGACCACGGGGGTGTCCCGGGACTAGTTTCTATATCACGGGGCTCGCAATTGGACGACGGATGTACAGTGGACTCGAATGTAAAACAAAACAAAGTTTCTCAATTTGAAAAACTTCTATGCTTTCGCGCTCTTGCGCTTTCGGGGACGAGTAGAGTTATCGGCAATAACGTATGCACATCTATTTATACTAGGTTGGAACATGGTATAAATAGCCGTATTGTATACTAAGCGTGATTTCGATCAAACTCCGATTAACACGTTAAATGCCATGTGCATGAAAAAGTATGCCCGCTAGTTGAGTCCAGTACGCCGCGTGTATAATTTCGTATACACGAACAATAACAAAACATTAATCAAAAAAGTGGTGTGGCCTGATGGACCTTTTTCCAAAAATGCCCTCGGCAGTTAACGTGTTAACTTAATCAGTGATTAACTTATTAAGCAATACCTGTACTATTTATATTAAGTTGGAGCATGGATGGAATTATTAATTTTTATTGTTTAATATATGAGAAATAAAAATTATATTACGAGCAACGAATTATATAGTTACAAATTTTGCTTCAATCGTTTCTGCCAGTTGAAACAATCGCCGATTAATCGAAGTTTGGTCGAAGTCGTCCTAAGCGTCACTAATGCCTTTCACTTTCGGATTAGGCAATCTCAGATTGTTTCTAGATATTTGCATTTGTGTCTAACATTTGACATTTGGTCAAAGCCGAATTAAGCGTCATTAGTGCCTTCCACTTTCGGATTAGGCAATCTTAGATATTTGCACGTGTGTCTACATTTGACATTTTTAAGTATAATAAATTAAAAACTATATATAGAAATAATTAATTCTATGACTTGTATTGGTGACTTTCGATTTTATGTTTTACCTGACCTCTTATTATCGTTTAGTATTATATTACATCTCGATACGAAACACGTATTAGTGAGCCTTTATGGCTGATAACTTATTTAACATCTTATTATTTGTACGACACATATCTGTAAGTTTCGATATTTTTTACTTGTTAATATTATGCATTTGTACCGTTTATTACTTATAATTTATTGTATTGTCTTTTAGATGATTTATTTGGGCATATTTCATAGTTTTGTGTATGTTACGTAAACTACTGTATCAACGCACTTGAAAAGGACTAAAACCCATGATCGAAACGTAGTGCTTTATTTCACAATACATCTGGCCAGTCAGATCAAATCTAAGTTATCCAAATTGTTGTTTTTTACCCATTTATTGGCGAAGAAAAGATTTTATTTCGTTTTTTACAAAATATCAAATATATAATTAACAAATAAATAGCAGATCATGCGCAGCATTAAATTAATATTAAAAAATACAACTTTATATAATACAAAATTTTCAACAATTATAATGAAGGATCGTAGACGTGTCCGGAAATATCTAATCCAGAAGTGTTAATGCTTCTCACTTCTGGATAGTAGGAGCAGTGCATTTAACAAATCGCATTAGTTAAATAATAATATTGATTGGATCGCATTGTTGCACTTTGCGATGGAAAATGAAGAGGTAATAATACACGATCGATTATGAATTGTACTACTAGTTGACTCGTTTTTCAGAAAATTGATAGAGATCAGGGAAGAATTTAATGAAGACTGCAGAAATAATTTGTAACTGTTATTTTCACGCTAAAAATTATTAATATATTACGTTACGATAGAACCTCGCATTTAAAGATTGTATTTGAATTAAATTTGTTTTTTTCTTTTGAGATTAAATAATCTGTTCACATTTCGAGCTGCTTTTTGCATTTGCATCGCTGTCTTTGCTTCCCCGAGACGTATAATTGTATGCTGATAATGAACAAATTGAGAACTTCCAGGCTTACACAAACTTCACCGATTGTTTATTTAGCATTTCATAACAAACTGAGAACACGTTGCCGTTCAAAATGAGACCGAGCTAATTAATTATTGTGGCAGTGTAATCGAATATAATAAATAATAGTTAACTTATCATTTATTTGGTACGACTGTTCAATGGAAGGAAACCCTCAAGTAAGAACAGTCTCACTCAAGAAATCTTTAATAAATTAATTAGGTAGATAGGAGAGAGAATAAAATATAAAATTTTTAAAATAGAAAATAAAAATTTTTAAAAAGATTTGAAATGTTTAAAAATATAAAATATAATTTTAATACATATTTTATATATCGGGAAAATCTAGCTTTATTTGAAAAAGTCAGTGCTTTATTTGAAAAAAGATTGTGCTATTTTACGTTTCAGCATAATATAATAAAAAAAGCGTATCCTATTTTATAATCTATAAATGTTCTTTTTACTAAAATCGAGCGCGGATGAAATAGAAAAATGTGAAAAATTGCGATCCTACAGACAGGCAAAATTAAACAGTGGCGACATTTTTGCCGCGCTCCAATTAAGTCAAGCGATTGTTCCTATTTATTTTCCATCAATTACCGAGTGCATGCCAATTATACAAACAAACGTATAATCTCGTTTGCACGCAGTTACTAACAAAAGTGAACGAGTTATCTGCCACATGCATTTTGCGCAAAGTCGATCTAATGAAAATATGAGTATTCTGATCGCAGTAAACACGAAGATAAAGATATATTTTTAAATCGAACGCAATACATTACTTAATTGATAATAGGAGCAAATGTATTGCTAAAATAGAAAAAGAATTAAAAATAAAAAAACTTAAAATACTAAAATTAAAGAGATTTTTTCATGATATTGGTCGTAACTATGTATAAAAAATAAAATAGAAAAAAATATATATGTGTGTGTGTGTGTGTGTGTACATGCCTATTGTTATTATTCCTAGAAATATTAATAAATCTGTCAGATTTCAGGATAAAAATCTATTTTTATAATTTTATAAATTGTAATATGTAATTTTGCGTCGCGTATATTTTAATATACACGTTTGTATTTTAATATATGTGTTATGTTCGAATAATTGATAATATTTAAATAATTATGTTATCTATATGCATGTATTCTCTCTTCAAACGTCTATTTTATTACCTCACACCAATAAATTCTATACTATACTGGAATGTGAATTTCTGTGGAAAAAAACGGGATGAGCGAGAGGGAAAACAAGGCTCACCTCTCCTTTTCTATTTGCGTGTACTAGAAAGAGAAAATAGAAAATCATGAACCACTCAAAACTCGCTAGACGAAGGCAGAGATAGTACCCTCCTGAACCCGTCCTTTTCTTCTTGCGGCCCACTTGCTAAACACGGCAGTTGACATTCCAGTATAGTATAGAGTTCACTCCCCTACTAATCCTTATTCTCAATTATGATCTCAATTATGATCTCAATAAAAATTTTGTTCTCAATTGTGTTCTCAATTGTGATCTCAATAAAAATTTTATTCTCAATTGTGATCTCAATAAAAATTTTTCAGCAGGGTCTGCCCCACACTATGTGAAATTATAAATAGAATTCTATCCTGTGAAGTCTAACACGAATTAAAAATCTAAAGTGGACTTTAGACTCAAATATATTGAAAGAGAGAGAGAGAGAGGGGGGGGAGGGCAAGAGGGAGGTTGGTTATTTTGATTACCACATCACATGGAATCCATAATACCTCCGACTCCGACGAGGAAGAAATACTAGCGTGTCTCAGAATGAAGATTTAGCGAGTAAACAACCGACCCGGATCCCTGTGCACCCGATTTTAGGAATTGATTTTAATTGCGCAAACATCGTGAGGATCTTGCATCCGTGCACACTTCCGGTCCGCAGCACGGCGACGGGGCAAGATCCGCGGGTGAGGAGGGAAGAGGGGGAGGGGGTGAGTGTTTGCACCCTTCACTGTGCGAGCGGCGAACTCCTGGAACTTCCGCGGGCCAAGGCATAAGCGCAACTCAATTTGCATATTTAACCCGACAGGCGTGCGGAAGTGCCAATTCCGAACTCGACCCGTACCCGCCGCCGGCCGCATTCGATTTGCTGGCGTTCACCGCCGACTCGCCGGCCGCGGATTAATTAGCTCACCCCGCCGTAAGTGCGTGGCCGTAAGGGTAAGACTGGCCCGGCATCACTCCCCCAATGCCTCGCGAGCGGCAGATGTTTACGCTCTCGCGGAGGGTTCCGACCAGGCTCGCGCGCATATTGATCTTCTACATCGCCGGTGATCTCGAGATTGATCGTTTGGTTAGCGGCGATAGAATTGCTTGCGGTGCGGGCTGAACGCTTCGCGGCGCGATGAGTCTTGTAGTATGCTTCGTTGCGAAATTAGGTTTCGCCATGCCGCGGGGCTAAAAGCGGTGGGTTCAGCGTGGGAGGGGTTCGATGAGAAATACAGAGAAAATACCGATGCTTCTTGTAATATTGCACCCGTGGACATTTTGTAAGACTTTATGTAAAGGATATCGAATAAGATTGGAAACGCCAAAGTGTAATTCCTTTTGAATATTTATTTGGAAAAGTTAAAAATATTGATAACAGTTCTAAACAATAAAGATTTTGTATAGATGACTAATTGTAAGTACACTGAGAAAAAAAATTTGTTGAGAAACTAAAATATTTAGTCCGATACGTTCAACTAAA
>NJRP01000466.1:119757-135523 GCA_003063835.1 Aphaenogaster floridana | reverse complement strand
TCCATCCAGTACTATATATCGATGGCCCAATCTTGGGTCGATTCAAAACCACTGCTACCACCAGTCGAAAACGCTAAATAAAAATCCCCGAATTAATCGGTCACGTGGTTCCCTTGACGTGCCCCATGACAGCGCACGCGCGACTTGGCCTCGCACTCACTACAGTACTCGCCACCAAAAATTTGACAGCTGAGCTACTGACAGTTGTGCGTTTACAGCTGCGTGGCCGAGGTTGACGGACAACTCCTCGTGCGTATAGGTACACTTTTTTCAATTTTATATAAAGAATCTCGAATGCGTCTCCCCGTCCGTCTACTCGTGATGCCGGGACTCGGTGGAGCCGCACTCGTGGACGCGGCGAAGTCGTGAGGATAGGGTCGAGGCGAATTACAATCGGCATGGGCGAGAATTCGGAGCCTTTCGGGGACGAGAAGGATTTCGCTGTGGAATACGACCGGGTCGATTCACCCGCGAGGCACGACGCTCCTCCTCTCGAAGGTATAAATCAAGCGTCCGTTTCCACCAAAAACGGCGTCTCGCTTCAGCGTGTACACGTCGCGAGTTGCACAGCTGTGTTAAAACCTAGTTTATTCCAGACAAATGTCTGTCAACGGTGGAAGAATGCATTCTTTAGGATGAAACATATAAGCAATGCTGTTTCTGCAATTTTTTAATCTTCGATATTATCTTTAGTATTATTTTTAATACGAGAGAGAAAGTACTTGTGTGGGTCAAATAGTTCTATTAAGTATATTGTCTTGTGTAGGATGCCAAAAGATATCTGCTATTATTTCTGTTGGCTCAAGTATCTAAAGCTGATTACCATAATTGATTGTAAGACATATGTGTAAACATAAAGACAAGAAAATGATACATGTAATATATATATATATATATATTTTTTTTCTTTTTTGAGAACATAATATTATAAAACTGAGAGTGACATATCAAATAGTATTAAGCTTATATCAGATTATACATTGGAAATTGAGGATTGCGAATTGGAGATTAAAATTTGACCAATAAAATAAGTTTAATTTTAATTCATTTCGTTCTGATTGGTTGAATTCTAATCTCCAATTCGTAATCCTCAATCTCCAATGCATAGTCTGATACAGGCTTTACTTGGGTTTCTTTCATTAAACTGTTCGTGTATAATGAGCAATAATTAAATAATAATCAGAATTTCCTGCCATCGTCTATTACATTATAATAATGCTCATTTATATAGCAACTTAACGCAAATTTATAATAAATTATAAGGTGAATAACATATATTCCTTATATATTCGCAAGTTTAATCTATTAAATTATTTTATGCTTTCTAAGCAGCAATTTTTGAAGAAAATGATAACAATTGATTTATTTTTGTATCAGGAATGACAACGCAGGATGACATTTCGCAAGTTCAAAGCGATCGTCGTGGAAGTAATACGTTTGAAAATAAAAGTGACTCATCGTTATCAAGGAAGAACGATGGAGAAGTAAAATCAAATTGTTCAACGGACAACATCAACTTATCCATCGTTTTTGAGGAGAATAAATCTATCACTGATGTTCCTAATGCGAAACTTCAAACTTGCCAGTTGTCCAGCAGTGAGAGTCGCCTTTCATACGACGATGAATATCTTCGGAATTCACTTTCCCACTGCACGAGTGCTTCATTACCCGCGATATCATCTTTGGATTCATACTTAGTCAGAAATAAAGCGAACACATTTGAAAAGAATGTACATACACAGGAAAATATAGTAACAGCTTGCACCGACGAAGAAGAGACATTGTTTAATCGATTAAGTGGGATGACAAATCCTTTATCTGATTCACAATGTTCCATGAACAAAAAGATTGTTAAAGCGTATCAGAATGAGCCAACAAAAGATGAACACGAGAAGAATTATCTTAAAGAACGGATTACAGAAAGTGATATGAAACAACTTTGTGAAGAAACAATAGGTTCACGATTACAGATAAATAATAACAAGACTACAAATGAGCGAGTTGAGATAGATGTATGCAAGAAGAATAAATCGAATTCAATTCCGGCACTAAATATTAACGCGCGAGGTTCAATATCTCGACCGACATTGGCCGATGATAGCAAACTCGTAAAAATGTCTCTTCTGACGAATCCAATGAATATAATGCAGTCGAACATTCATCTTTTAAACAAAAGCCGTAATTTTTTAAACTTTATCACTGAAAAGTCGACAAACATCATGGAAAAAGCTTTACTACCGCAGCATTTGACGATAAAATATAATCAGATATCGAAATCTATCGAAAGCGATGCCGCGGGATTTTGTACCAATAACGTATCTTATTCGACTGACGTAACATCTAGATTAGATACAGATTCAGCAACAAATAGAAATAATACAAATTGTACGGTAAAACAAAATCACGACGAGAGCAAAGATAACTTGGATAGCGTAATAAATAACGAAAAAGAAGTAAATCCATCTGCATGTACAAAAACAGACTATGACTCTGGAGGACAGTTATATAATAACAATCTTGAGAATGAAGTAGTATCAGACGAGAAAAAATATGTACTTAAAAACAATGACTTCGATAGATTAGATTGTGATGTAATCGATGAACAAGTAAAACGCGTGTCGTTGGCAGAAACGGATGAAAATAAAAGTTTTCTGCACACAGAAAAACTACATGATGACACATATAAAGAAGATACCTCGTCCGGTATTAATTCTTTAGCAGGTTCAAATATTTTAAAATATGGCTCATTAAAACATCCGTTATACCTTGCCTTATTGGAGGATTATACTAATTTAAAACTCAAGCACTCAAAACTACTGAATAGAATGGAGTATTTAGAGAAGTCAAATCGATCGAACAACTCATTTCAAGAATCCAAAACAAATGCAGATGCACTTATCTTACAAGTGGAGAGTTTAGAGAAAACTGTAAATAAATTAACAGCCGACTTGAACACGTCACTGGATACGCAAGAAGCTTTGAAGAAGGAATGTATCGCGGTTAATAAGGAGAAGGAAGACATGGTTATGAAATATGTGACTAGCGAGAAACAGTTGATTGATACGCAAAGGTACTTGTAGAAGAATAATTTATAATTTAGTTATGATACTTTTTAGGCATGATCGACAAAAGTTGTAAAATCTCAAATATTGAGACAAAATAATTTTAAAGCACCATACATATTTAAAACTAATTGAAGAAAGAAGAGAGAGACAGAATCTTCAAGATATTCTCGTACTTTTGTACATTGTTACTTTGTCGATTATGCCTAAAGATTTAGAGCGCGAAAACCGGGCATGTAGGTGGCAAGTGATTGATCAACTATCATCCACGATAAATCAATATTTATACATATTAAATTATACCTGCAATTGCTTTGTAAAGTTTAATTTTAATATATGCAACACACAGAGCAAGGGATTCCACGGAACGTAAAGTTAAGGAACTTCTAAAGGATCAGGAATTACTGCAAAACAAATTGCGCCAGACGCAGGGTGAACGCGTAAGAATATGTAACATTTTAGATGGAAAATGTCGTGAAGTAACTGATCATCAAAAGGAAATAGAGAATTTAAAAGAGGATGTTAAATTGAAAGAGGTCAAACTGAAGTGGACGCAAACTAAACTTAAAACTGAAATGGAGTCACAAAAAGATACTCAACAGAAATTGGATAAAGCTTTGGTAAAGTAAAATACAATACAATTTTGTTTCTTGATTTAAGTCGTGTCAAAAAGTAGTTCGAAAATTGTGTTTTGGATTACGCTGGATTTTTGCTTCAGTTATACTAAAGATATAAAAGAAACTTTTTCATTACCTCTTGATTGCGAAAGTTGTTAATTACTTACGACTATTTTTAGCATGAAATAAAATTTCTTAGAAGTTATCCAATCTTATTACATATAAATCGTTGTAATTATTGTTGATCTTAGCAATCGCCTCAATGTTCGATTGTTAGTCAATTAAAGAAATTCTAATGGAATATCAATATTATTTAAATGTATGTTGCAGATGAAAATAAATGATATGAAAGAAGAGTGCGAGCAGGTACGCCGCGAAACACAGGAATCATTTCGTAAATTTCAGCAGTCTGAAGAGAATAAAGCTGTGACGTTAGACCATCAGCTGAAAGAGCATCAGGCGCGTTTGATTTTAGAAAGGCACGTTACGGAAGATAAAGAAACGCTAAGGCTTCAATTGCAAAAGGAGCTGGAAACATTGAAATCTAAGCAGCAAAACTTAATCGAAGAAAATAAGAGGCTTAATTTAAAAGTACAGGAGTCTGAAAAAGTTCGTCTAAACAATGAAAATGATTTGAGTGATTTAAGGATCGTTGCAGATCAGCGTCAACAACAAATCACCGAATTATCAAACAAAGTTTCCCAATTAGAAACATTAAAACTCCAATTGCAACAGTAAGTATATCATGCTATAATTTCAATATCATGTTTTTTATATATATTATTTTGTGCTTTATAATATAATATTAAAAAGATATTGAAAAGGTATAAAAAATATAACTGCGTGTCGTATACGTAAGATAAAAAAGATGATAATGCATATTAAAAATACAGTATCATCAAGTCGTCTCTTATTTACAGACCTTTGAATTATGAGTTTAACGTTCACTTAACTATATTTTTATAACTTAGAGGAATTTATAACGTTAAATGAAATTTTAACACTATTTAATGATTATTTCAATTACAAAATATTTGTTTTGTTTATACAGTAAAGAAGAATATATAGTGTCAACCGAAGCAAAATTGCTGCAATTACAATCGTCTAACGAGGAATTGCAATCCGATATGCAGGCATGCCGCGAGAAGGAAGCGAGTATGTTAGACTTTACGCAAAAATTGACAGACAAGAACGTGCGCCTTCAATCCGAGTTTATCACGATTCAAACAAAGGCCAATCATCTCGAATCCGAGCAAGGTCCACTACGTGATTGCATCAACGAATTGACTAGTAGAGTCAAAACTTTGGAAGGAGATTTGATGCAAGAACGGAAAAAACGGAGAGAAGAGTGTGAGATTCTGGCTAAGCACGTCGCGGAACAAACTCAACTCGCGCAGAACTTTGCCCAGAAGTTGGAGGATAGTCAGGGTGAAAATGCAGTAATAAAAAGGAGGCACCAAACTTCTATAAAAGAGATGACACGGGAATTGCAACAATGTCATAGAAAATTAGAAATATTTGAAACTACATCTCCCAGTAATTCATTGGATAATGCATCCAGGACTGGATCTAATACTTCTTTAGCAGGTTTGATATTGATAGATCATCTTGATGTTAACGAGTCTTATTGGTTATAACAAGTTGTTATAAATTCATATCATACTGAATTATGACGTTAAAAGTATATCTTTTCTTTTAGGTGATACATCAAACGGTGCCTTATCAGATAACAACGCTAATAGCGATCATATTAACTCTATAGAACTTGGTAAACAAGTACTAATGGAACGCATAATAAAGCTGCAAAATGTAAATGTAAAAAGGGCTGAAAAGTTAGATTTTTTAAAAGAACATACGCAGACATTGCTCGAAGACATACAGAACAAAGAAAAAATAATACAGAACAAAGAGAAAATAATACAAAATTATATTTTACATCAAAACATTGGAGCTTTGACATGTAACGAAAGAGATAGATACAAGGTACGTATATATACATATAAAAGCACTTTTTTAGTTATTTATATTTTATTTCGTATAGAATAGATGTGGTAAAAATGATTTGTTCAAATTTTTATAATAGATATTTTCGTTTTTTGTATCCAAGCATATCAAAAGCAGAAGAGATACAGTAAGTATCAGGAAATAGATTCTTTAAATAATGTTAAGAAGCATAGTCAAACAAAATTATTAATTAATTTTTATACATATTTATGTTCATTCATATACATATAATATATTCTAAACAAGACACACTTGCAGGCAGAATTAGGACGACGTGGAGGTATAATGGCATCCGTTTACAATCATCGAGTTTCGGATGAGAATATGACTCTAGAACTTTCTTTAGAAATAAACCAAAAGTTACAAGCAGTTCTTGAAGACGCTTTATTAAAAAATATTACTTTAAAGGTAATGATGGTATTATCTATTTAAAATAATATCACACTGTAGTCAGTGATAACGTTACTGAGACTTTACAATTTATCATGTTTAATATGTTTTGTTATTTTTATAGGAAAATATTGATACATTAGGTAAAGAGATAGCAAAATTAACAATGCAGCATCAACAAAAGCAGATTGACAATTAATAATTAGTTATTACATGTATAAGTATGTATATATACACACACATAAATGCATAAATTATATATATATATGTATATTACGATTATGTTAGTTTATTTTGAATTGCATTTAAAAATATTTGTATTTATGTAAATTTCTTTATTATATATCGAATTAAATGCATGTTTATATACTATATACATACATACACGTATATATATATATATATTGCAAGCGAAAACATATTTCTTATGTGTATATCCAATGCTTCAAGATAGATTCAGAGAAACAAAATTATGTTTAACGTCACGATATATATTATAAAGTTATTTAAAGAATATGATGTAATGTGTTTCATTTAGTTGGAATTGAAGTAATTCCTCATGTAATACTATAAAAATTTTATTACATAAAGCTTATTTTTCTTAAAAAAATTGAAAATAAAAAAGAAAATGATAAAAGTAATATTTTTTATTTCCTTTTTTAAACTTGAAAGATTTTTAACAAAAATATCAAATACATTCTGGTGATGATTAACAGAATAATTATAAATAATAAAACATTTTATTTAAGAAGATAATTCGAATCATGCAATGATAGTTCAAACATGCGATTTCGTTTAAAAAAATAATATAAAAAATCTTGGAGATACTTCTCTCGAGCTTAAAAAATGCACCTTAATATAAAAGATATTAATTGCAATTTAATATAATCAATTATCCAAAAATCTACATTACTATTATTAAATTTACTTACTACTATCTTAAAAGACTTGATGAGTGAATCATTACTTCAAGGAAGAGGTATCTATCGTTGAAGGAGATAATATAAGACAACGAATCTGGTAAATAAAAGTTTATTTTGCAAGTTCAACTAGATTGTTTTAATTTCTAAAGTACTTATATCTAGAGGCACTAGTCAAGCTTAAAATCTAACCGACTACAAATTCATATTACACTCGACAGTTATAATACTTGATTTATGCTCAGGATCTCAACCATAGTACATACTTGAGCATATAATGAAGGATTGTAATCGAAGTAAAATCGGCTAATCTAGTGATTAATATCTCTAAAACTTACTTCGAATGGCTTACTTTGGGTTCTTTTTTTTTTCTCTTGGGGATGAGCTATTATTACTGTGAAGTTCTATCATACTGTATTATACCGTATCATATTGCACGGTGCGATAATAAAATGCAATTATATTCTGTACGTAATATACTAGCAAACTCACATTATGTGATGGAAGAAGAGATCAAAGGAAACCAATACCTAGTCTTACCCTAATAAGATTATTATTACTTAATGAGGTACGCTCTATAAAATTCGAATCGTTCCTCGTATTGCGTATTTAACGATAAAATTTGCCTTTTGACAGTAGTTCCGATACCTAAAAATTATCTATAACATTTATAATCACTTGTTTTTCTTTTTTCAAATATAATCGATAACATCGTTAAAATACTACAAATATTAATACTGACAACTAATACCGCAATAATAGTAAGAACGTCGAGTTTAATGCTTATGTTACTTCGAGTGTCATACGTGATAGAGAGAATTGCTATAGAATAATAGATTACTGCCTGTTTTATGTCACATACGATTTCCTTATAGAGTATTGCAGTGTTCTTGAACTTTAAATCACGCTTAATTTGTAAGTACATTTTTCTGTGCAAACGATAACTCACGAGTGAAGACTCAGATAGATATTTAAAATCTTTCCATTTCAACGCGGGTCGTGTGACTACGATACATTTTTTTTTAAACATTTTCCTATTCTTTTGTTCTAAATAAGCGTCATTAGATATGTAAAAAAATTGCATACTTTCCTATTCCTTTTTTCGTTTACTTATGTGCAATCCTGTTTGAGAAAACGATTATTTTCACTAGTTTTAAAGACATACTTCCAAAGCCCAAACCTATTTACTCTCAAATCTTTTATAATTATCTGCATACTATTGATACTGAAAAAAATATCGTTGAAGAGTTTTTACGTTTAACTAATGAAATATCCGACTAACAATTGGAAAATATGATAAATTAGGCGACAAGCTGTTACAGCAAGATCCATTTGCGACCAATGTCTCTTCGCACTTTCTGTTGAGTAAGGCGCAAGGAAGTAGAGAATGAAAGAATAATCGTTCAATATCTCGTGAATATACATTTTCAATTGAATAATAAATTAAGACAAACAATTCTTACAGAGTGGACAATTATTTTGTAAGTCATGTCAGACAGTAATCTTGGTATTTCGGATAGAAGATAATTAGAATGGGCTTCACAATTCATCAATTTTGTAACATAATTGCAGCGCAATTTACAGTAAGCGGCAAGTTATAATTATCATACTTATATGGCAAGGGAAGGACGTCGTACTGTCCGTGGACCAGATGTTTCAATACGTGTTATAATATGTTACAGTTTTTATTTTTCCATATACAGAGCATCCTTCAGTCTGTATACATATATGTATTGCATGACATATGTATATGTATACATGCGTACATAATATATCTGCTTTTTCAAGAAATATATATTTCTTGAAACACACTGGAAGGATGTTTTGTAAATGAAGAATCAAGAGACAGAGTATATTGACGAAGATAGTATCGAAGCATCCTTTCTGTAGACAATACGACACTTATTCGCGCAACATAGCGCATATTTACGTATAATCCTTTCAGTCACTGGAAACCTGACTGTAGCTTTTTCGACGAAATTATTTATTAGAAAACAGACGAGAAGACAAAGAAAAATTCGTTGAGCTGTTGGTGCGTATTGCGCTTGGCACAAATACACGACTGGTATCACATTATTGACTCCAACGCGAGCCAAACACTTCGTCTTCGCACGCAATCTATTTTACGGAAACAAGAAGCACCCGAAACAGGAGAGACAGGTGGAATGTATCGTGCGTTCACACACAGAAGAGTAAACAAGTGAGCTACATCTCAGATTGCGATACTTTAGATGCTCTGATAATGGAAATGTGGGAATTCTGGATGTAAGTACCAATTCTCTGTATTAACTGAGAAACGTAAAACGTAAAAAAAAAATAGGCGTTCGACGGTCACCGTAAAGTCGATTGCGTGTGTGACATACGCTTAACTTAAAAATTTTTGTTTCCATCTCTAATACAAGACTTTTCCTAAGAAAATAATACCTATCCGAAATAATACTTAACGCTTTGCTAACGCGCGACTGGCCTATACATAATCCTAAAATAAAAAATATTTGGTTTCTTTTGCATTACATTAAACCATATTAAATAAGTTCTTTATGCAAAACTGGACCAACACGGGCAGTGTGTCACTACGGCAGAATTGCATTAGTAATACTGGCACAGTGAGGCAATGACCTTAGGATTCTCTCTCTAGATATACTATGAGTACTTATTAACATATTTATCTGGAAAACTATGTAATCATTCACGTCGAGTTAATTATTATCATGTTCTTTTTATACCATCAATCACTTCCATTCGTTTAATTCCTATGCACGTATATTTAAATACGTATTGAAAATAATAACCAATTGTAATATTGAACTGGCTGCGGACAGTTGTAGATTTGGTGTACATATATACATATAAGGAAAAAAGTCCTAGTTTATATCAGATAAAATCCTGCCACAGCATCTATAAAAAAAGTTGCATGTTTTAAAATAAAATTTCATTATTCATTGCCTCGTGTTTTCCATCTAGCATTCGACATGCTGCTTTCTGCGTGAAATCGGATATGAAGGAGCTAATTTTTGTGATTTTTCAACCTTGCTGTTCGCGGAGAATTTAATGCAGTGAGTGGTGTAAAGCGTTGTATATTGTTTTGAAATGTGCTTTTTATAACAGTTTTTTTTTTTTATTAAATGCGAAAGACG
Organism: Aphaenogaster floridana; assembly: GCA_003063835.1. Lineage (NCBI taxonomy): Eukaryota > Metazoa > Arthropoda > Insecta > Hymenoptera > Formicidae > Aphaenogaster > Aphaenogaster floridana. The sequence continues at coordinate 125,393 of NJRP01000466.1, read as the reverse complement.
ATTAATTCTTGTCGCACCGTTTTCGATCATGCACCCTTTTTTATAAATATCTCGATAAAAATTTATCTGATCGGCACAAACTAGGATTGTGCAAATTTTGTAACGAAACACACGAATATCCGTTACGATCCTGATTTTAAAATACACACGATCATGCGTTCTTAATTCACTGTTGAATATTTCTGCATAATATCCAAATAATAATTTTTGCTGTAAACAGTATATTGGAAGGATGTATATCGGAAAGTTATAACGATTAGAGTTATATTTTCTCGAGTTTACAGCAAAGATTACATTTCCCGAGTCTAGCGAGAATAACGGATAAACGAGAATACTATAGATTGCTGCTGTAATGGAAAATTGCAATTATTATATATGCGAATATTCAAGAAATTCTGTCCCGCCTCTTTCGCTGAACTCTGCAACGATTACTTTTACGATTAAGACCCATTTGTCAGATCTGAATCCAATCACAGCCGTTGAGGATGCAAAGTGCAACTTAATTCGTTGCTACAATATCTAATGTCCTACAAAAAGATCCCAGATAGCATTTCGTTAGCTCACAAATAATAAAGTTTTGAGTCTCGGATATTTCGGAGATAGAAATACGCAAGATCGTCATCGACGCCGCTAACTTGCATGCACACTTACGCAAGGATATGTTCATTGTGTATGATACATGATGTTCGTGTCACGCGTGCGTATAAGTGCGTGTGTGTATTAGCTGCATTACACTAAACGACAAATTATAATTTTGTTTAAAAAAAAAATTTTTTTTACGATTACCTGTAAAATTTGCGTATCTCTGACGTAGAATGTTATCTGGGGACATCGTAGGTACAATGCATTCATATATAAGACACTAATGTTACCTCTTAAAACTATTTTGAATTCAAACTATATATTCGAAATTGTGATTGATTAGCCTTATAGCTTATGCAAGTATATGCAAATGGACAAATGAAAGTAAAATGTAGGAATGTCGATAACACAACAAAATTCTTTTGCATAAGGAAAAGATTACTTGTACAGATTTACCAAAAATTTATCTTTCAGCTGTTTCATATAGTGCAGTAAAATTAGAAAAGTTTCCGATAAAATTAGAAAGGTGGTGAGAAGCAATACGTTACGAGTCACGCTAATACTAATAAATTCCGTATAGATATGTGGTGAATCGACAACTTTTGTCAACAATTATTGCTATTGATAAGTCAAAATAATATAAGCTCAAAGTTTTTTGACGCGAATCTTCCTATCGACTACACCGTACACAACGAAATGATTAATTATCGATAATTCGTAATACACTCTGAACACGGTAAATATATCGAGATCATAGGGCGCAAAAGAACACATGCGCGAGATCCTACGATTTATGCTTTACTGATACCAAATTCTGCCATATCATGACACGCCGAACGAGCGATCTATTTTGCATTAGGAACTACGTATTCGACAAATGGACTTTTTGCATTTTTTGTTGCGTTATTACTCTGATTTAGTCAGATATCGACTTCGAACATGTCTTGCTCGATCGGCTTTTTCACCCAACTTCCAAGCTTTGCTCTCACGAAAGCATCCTTCAATTGATGCTTGGCAAGCTATCCAAGAAAAAAAAAGAGACGATATGATATATAATGAAATATAATGAGCAATGAGCAATATCTTATATATCTATATGTACTGTCATTATTCATAAAAGATGTAATCACTTACCGAATAATCTTGTACTAAAGATTTTGCATCGTAGTACTGGCGACAACCATTTTCGTCAACATTGTCTATGGTCGGAAGATTACGCAAAAGATTAAAGAACCGTCTGAAGAATGCTTGTTTAGATATTCTAGAAGGTTTTCCCAGTTCATCTTTGCCAGTTGTGCAATTTATGACTTCGGCTTCGCATTGTCCTAAAATGTAATTAAAAAAAAGATATTCTTTAAACTATCTTGCATATTTCTTTCTGTGAAAGATCAAGAATGTGCACAAACCGATTGTCCAATTGACGCTGTAATTAGGCGCTTTTCCAGGTTGCCTGACCTCAGAAGAGGTGATTAGACTCATTAATGGTTTATTAAGTCTATATGGCGGTGGTAAACCCTGAATGGTATTCTCGATACGACCGCACACCGCTCTATACATATGACTCGGATTCAAGAGACTGCCGAGGACAATGCTGTGGAAGTAAATTGGCTCGATGAAGTGGCTTAAGAGTGCACCCTGCACACCAAGTACGTTCCACCGAGCTATTTTGTCCGAACACGACATCGTCAACAGTCTTTGACCCTATAAATTAAATTAAAACATCGATAAAAAGCAGTCGGGGTATCTGTTGTACAAATCCATATAAAAAATCGACAGCAATGTGCGTTTGTCTTTAACACAAAGGATACGTACCATTAGTACACCATCCCAGGTTTGAATACCCTCGTTACTCTTCACAGGAATAGTTCCTTCGCCAGATTCTATCTTCGTACGTAATTGACCTCTAGCTCGTCTATTTGGATGCTTGTCTACGGAGTCGTTGTCTTCATGAGGTGAGAAAATTCTCGCATCTCCGCATGGGGCGGTATTTATATATAAATGAAACTGGATGCCTTGCTTTAACTTGAATCCCCTTTTGGCTGGCTCGAGAATAGATTCAGCACTTTTTTCTTCAGTGTGCAATTCTAGCTGTGAGTAAAGATATTCACAGAGACACCGTCGTGCCACCACTTCTGCATGACAATCATTTACAGCACCACCACTAACGCTCAAATGCTCGCCCGAGACGCATTTTGTACCTTTTATCAGAAAAGACATTTTAATAGACACTTTACGAGAGGTGACCAAGACTTTTGTTTAAATATTATAAAAATGAAATAGATTTGTCTTACCGGTGGTGACACATATTAGTTCCGCGTCTTGTCCTTTTGTTATTACAATACCAGCTAAAACTTTACGTCGCGCGTGTTGCGGTTTGGTTTGAATAAGTTCGCTAAATTTCTGGTTAACCATCCTGCCAATTTTGTCGGCTAGCATTTGCGGTAAACTCATTTGTTCTTGCCAATGCGGAGTATTAGAATAGTTAACGCGAACAGGAACTGGTAAACAAAACGAGGAACTGTGGACGTTTTTCAATTTCGCTAAAGCGGCTTTACTCGCCGCAGCTTTCGCCAGCTTCTTACTTGGGCCCGTTCCCTCGAACGTCTCGCCATTGATAGTTACCGATATTGTAAACTTTGCGTAACTTTCTCCGTTATCGGATATACAATTATATACAACGCCCGGATATAATTCGTTAATCAGCGCTACTGGACCTTTATCTAAGAACTTAGTATTCTTTGGTTCCTGCGTTAATGTTTTAAATGCATTGACAAGATGATTATCACGTTCTGTCACGTCGCTCGTAAAATCTGGCTCAAGAGGCACAACAGGCTGGCAAGTATTGATAGCTTGGTGAACCTCAGGTGTATTTCTAAACTGGACGATATTCCGTAAAGCAAGTTCAGCAGCTGCATGCTTTGCCATCTTCTTGGTACGTCCTTTCCCTTCGTACGTCTGGCCATCGATTTGTACCGCGATCGTGAATATTGGAGCGTGTGTGGGTCCAGTCTGCCCCACTACTTTGTACGTAGCTCCAGTTTTTAGTTCGTTTAACGCGCATACTGCGTTTTTTGGTTGTGGATTTTTATGACGCTTTTTCGCGATAATATCTGATTAAATAATAAATTAAAGTTTATTATTTCTGTGTTATCAAATAAATATTAAACATTAAATGTCGAAAACTCTGAATTTTTGAAATAATCTATAATACACTATATATATATATATATATATAGTGTTATATATATATATGTACATGTATGTAAGAATGTTTATCACTTACCTTCCACATCTACATCTAAGGTCCTCTTAAGGACTTGAGACTTTGGTGAATTTCCTTGCCCCATCTGCAAGATAAATCGATGAGATAATATGTGATCCGTCATTTTACTAGTATTATGTCATCTTACTAGGCAGATTATTTTAAACACCTGCACTATAATTTTCTGATTTGTTCTACATTAATACAAGAAGTCAGAAGCATAGAGGAAACATGCAATTATGCTAGATTAACTTCAAGGCTTAAGTAATCTTTATATTATCTCATCATGAATATTTAATATTCTGTTTTGACTGGCTTTTAAGTATTCAGTTTTTTTCTGTGACTCAATCATCTTCAGTATAGGCAAGTGTATATATCTTTCTTTTTAGCTCGGGGGGTTTCGTGCTCTGTTCAATAATAAAGAACCAACAAAAAGGCAAGAGATGCAACGTTCTCTATCTCCAAAACACTTCGCACATAAGTTTTTGTCTAGAGTATTAACGGATTTGAGCAAACTTAAATTATCCTGTTTATCATTGGATTAATTAAAACCATTTTTTGTGAAATTGCAACTCATTAAAATTACGCAGATATAAATGCTGCCGCTCGCAAACATCTTTAATATTTTTTTTCAGATTGAAATTTAAAAAATAGCTTGGACAAACGTATTCGAGTCAAAGCCTGGAAAAATTTCGACTTGGCTTTTATTGCAAACTATTCTCAAATCTGCCAATAACAGGATTTCTCTGTCGCAGGTGCGCGAGGTGTTCGTTAACAGGTGAGAGATGGTGGCATGCTCCCCCCGTTCGGCAATTATTTAACATCTCGTGCGGACTTACTTGGCCACTCGGCGAGTTCTCCGACGTGAGCGTGTTACCGTTAGCGGGAGTCATGGACGCGCCGCATTCTGAAACGAGAGAAAAATCACACGGGGCGTTATAAACACACGTTCGCGGGGTGTACGTCGCGAGTTGCATCGCGGGGAAAATCAATAGAGCCATCTCCGTACTTGTCGGACTCGACTGTTGGTTGTTATTTAGCAACGCCAGCCCGTTCGACATGGTGCGTAGCCTCACTCAGGACGCGAGAGCGGGAGGGAGGAAAAAAAAGAAGCCACCAGGGAAACACCGTGCGCGCGTGTGTGCGTGCGGAACGTGCGTAGACCGCGTTGCGAGACCGCGTGACGGGTGCGACTAAGCATCGGCCACGGTTATTCTGGCGTCCCGAAAATCCGCAGCGCCATTGCCGTTTTTTTTTCGCATAATCGACCTAACCTGATACCCCAGAGAGGCGACCTCGGAGAGAGTGGTGGCGAGTGTCCTATTGTCGCACGAGAGGAGAACTTTTGGGATCACGAATGCTCCGTTTCGCACGCGGGGATAATCTTCGTCGCCGGAGGATACGCTTCAGGAGACAGGAACGTTCGAAACGAGACGTGTGTCTGCGAGTGCGGCCGTGCGTACGATACGATCCCTTCGCGCTTACCCTGCGAGACTGCAGGGGCGGCGGATTAACTCGTAGGGAGCCTTCGGGCCACTGTATACGTACACTACCGCTCAAAAATATTTCTCCACTCGAATTTCTACATGAATTTTTTTTATGTTTAATTTATTCCGATTTTGTTATTCTCTTTATGTATGTAGAATGAAAAATTTGGATCTATCAAATATTATTATTACATTTAATGTCCACTCTTAAAATTGTTCATTAATTATTTTGAATTTCTATCCTTTAATTAAGGAAGTTACATTCTCTTTATATATGTAGAATGAAAAATTGTGATCTATTAAAT
>NJRP01000466.1:71448-94961 GCA_003063835.1 Aphaenogaster floridana | reverse complement strand
ACTGAATCGCCTAGCTGAATCGATAACTTGTAACTGTAACTAGTTACATTTTCAATGAAAAAACTAACTGTAACTAGATACTTTTATAAAGTAACTTTCCCAATTCTAGTCCTACTGAAGATATCGTAGTCCTTACACTTTCTTAAAAGCATTTGTTCGAGCGCACCCTTTGAACATGTGATCAAGAATGTTCTGTAACTTTCCAAATTTTCCGTAAACTTTTTTATCGTGACGCTCTTGCTTGACGCGCGGAATTTTCTAGCCAATTAGTCGAATGATGATTCAGTCCAGAGTTCAGCTTTTATTTTTTATCGCTTATTATCTTTACGGCTAATGCGAGTCTTTATCTCTCTGTCTTTAGCAGAGTGGATTTACTGACATTCTTCGCAAGATTGAAAATAGAGATAAATAGCATAAGATACTTTTTTTGTCTACCATTGTCTGCGTTCCATAAAGCGCATATGCGCGCATTTTTTTACAGTATACGTACATAGACTTATATGTGATGGTGCTTTCCATTTAGTGACACAAGTCGACACAAACGTCGTTTTATCTCTTTCTTGCATTCAATGAGTAACAAAGACAGAACTTAAATACTTGTGTCGACTTGTGTCACTAAATGGAAAGCACCAATGATAGACCGCGCGGTTCTATGAGCGGCTTGAAACAGGACTGAGAGACAGAAATATGGCCGCTAGTGAACCTTTCTCTTTCACAAATTGGCGAGAGAGGGGATAAAGTTATCTCCCTCTCTCGCCAATTTATCCCCTCTCTCGCCAATTTGTGAGAGAGAAAGGTTCACTAGCGGCCATATTTCTGTCTCTCAGTCCTGTTTCAAGCCGCTCATAGGACCGCGCGGTCTATCATATAAGTCTATGAGCGCGCGCCTGTGTGCTGTTCTAGTTCAATTAAAAAAAACACTAGAACGAGACTAGTCATTTCCCGTAGCTCTTTTGGCTGAATACGAATCTGGTTTTGCAGTTAAAGTTGCAAAAAAGGACTATTGTCACGTATTTTCATATTATAACTACGATATGTGAAGAAATATTTCAAGAGGTATTTAAGACGACCTTAAATATAAAAACGGACTATGAACAAACCTTAGCGCGTACTCGGTGTGCATTAGTGCAAGGGGCCGAATTCGCTATATGATATTCATGGTTAAATATGGGGATTCGTACTCAGCAATCTAAAAAAACTCTTAAGTTTAAATAAACATAATTGAAAACTATTTGATGAATCGTCAATGATCTAATTCACAGCTTTTTCGCGAGAAATCCCATATTTAATTATGAATATTTTATTAATTATAGCCAACACAAAAAGTTCCTTTTAAAAGTCCTAACAACATACTTAATTTTAATTGCAATAAAATTTCTCCAGCACCTCACATATCGTAGTTATAATATGACAAAATACGTGAAGATTTTTTGCAACCTTAACTGTAAATTTTTCAAAATTGTGACGTGATGGAGCAATTTGGAAACTGGATTCGTATTCAGCGTTCAAGAAACTACGGGAAATGACTAGTCTCGTTCTGGTGTTCGAAAAAAATCGTTTTTTGTTGAACTGTGTAATCGATATACAATATTAACATTTTACTTTTGATGTTACTATACATCAGAAGTGGCCAAACGGTTGATCGCGATCGATCGGTCGATTGCGGACACTCGACGGGTGGTCGATCGTGGCAACATGAAATTCACAATGCAACAGTTGTAATTGCAATGTAACCATAATTAATTTAATTGTTGCTGTTTTATGCTTAATCGCAACACAAATACACAAAATAAAATAAACATGCTTATTTCACATATAAATCTAGATCGATGCGACAAGAAACAGTTAGATCGCGATGGGGTAAGAAAGCTAAAAGTAGATCTTGATGCTTCTAAGTTTAGCCATCTCTGCTATATTATATTAGATATATTTTAGGTTTTTTTATCTTCGTTATCTCATTCTTGCGCGTACTTCACGTTGCTAGTTTATGTATAAAATAAAAGGGGAGAATGTAAGGTGGACATTTAGACAAAGGATTAAAAAAACCTAATTGGTTCTTTTAATATTGCTCCCCTATTTCGATGTATTGCATTGATATATTCAATATATTATACGTAAACAAAATACATGTAAAGAAACCGAACGACTTTTGCGCCGCCATTGCTTCGGGAATCAATCCAAACAGAGAGAGAAATCGGTCTATCTCTCTTTCTTATTCGCGTTTGCGCAATAATGTCCAACGCGTTGCACAATATGGCACCCGGTGATTTTGGTTATCTCCATTCCTTCAATTATAAGAAATTAGATTTTAGATGATCTTAAGAAGATATTGGAGTCGTCTGTATTACCGACCAAACGCATTTCGTATTTTTCTATTTTCTTCGCTTTTCTTGTATAAAATAAAAAGTCCTTCTCCAAAATAAAAGGAAATACGCAAATAAATGTGGAAAGATATAAAACGATATAAAAAACAAAAAAGTTTTTGAATTACAGTTTCCTGTTACCACCTAGGTTATTTATTTACGTTATATAAATAATTCTAGGTATATATTCAAATTGAAAGTATCTCCACATTTGAATAGCATATAAGAATATTATAAGCCTTTCAATCTATGATTTTGAAGCTTAATAGAGAAATATACATAAAGTACGATATGTACAGATACATTTTTTCTTGATTTTTCATATCGCTTTATATCTTTCTACATTTATTTGCGTATTTCCTCTTATTTTGGAGAAGGATTTTTTTATTTTATATAAGGAAAGCGAAGAAAATAGAAAAATACGAAATGCGTTTGGTCGGTAATACAGACGACTTTTTGCTACATTGTTATTATAGAAAAGTAATTATTGTTAAATTATTAGCAACGGTTATGATGGGCGAATATTTCGACCTAAGGCGTTTCAGGAATCCTGATACAACCTGACACCGTTTATTCAAATTTCAGTATAATATGCATTATATCAGAAAAATTTAGAGACAGCATTGCACAGATATTGTTATCTCGTATGTATATGTGTGTGTATGTGTGTGTGACAATTCTGCAAATGTATATTAATCTAAAATTTAGGGAAGAAATAATCTTCAGAAGCTTAAAATCGAATCTCGAAAGATGACAAGTTTCGCTAAATTACAATCATCTAATTGTAAGTATGAAATAAAACAGAAGCATGAAAAGTGAACTTACGTTTCGCAACTGATATTTCACACACATGCCACTCTTGTTACAAATTTTATGGAATCGATTTAATTGTTGACGCACATAACGCTAAATCAATTTTCTTTTACGAATTCTCCTAAACAGCGCTCCTTATTTTAAAGATTCGTCTTCAGCGACGAAAGTTTATACTCGAATATTTATACTCTTTGATTCATTAATTACTTCGCATTAATTTCTCGATTGAAGACGCGAGTTATTAATTAGAAACACGAAGATTAATGAAAGAATAGAAAGGAAGATTAATAAAAGATAAGACGGCTGATGGGAAGAATAAAAACCGATTGTAAGTGCAAGTGAAACTGTTCTTAATCATAAGCACATGATATTTGCTACACTAAGCCTACGCACGATGTTTCATGATATGTTGTTACATATAAACCTTTACACACTTCCTGCGTTCGCCATCTTCACGAAAATTTATCTGTCTTTTTTTTACTGTTCCCCAGGAAGAGAGATTACAATAATACTTACAACTCTTTTTTTATACATATTTCTGTTCCTCTTACACGCACGTACGATTCCTACAATGACATTAAACTGAGCACATATTATGAATTTATTCGGAAACGATTCCGAAAAACAAAGGACAAGGATAAGACGAGGAAACGACAAAGATAATTATAAGACAAGTGACTATCATTCCGAACGGAATCGTTTCCGAATAAATTCATAATACGTACCCTGATTTTTTTCGGTTAGAGAAAGGTCTAGTTTGGTGCACTATGGTAGGTATATGATTTACTTCGCCGCAGTGGCAGCATCATTTGTATCTCTTCGGATGAGTTGCGGGGGTAAAAATTGATATGCGGTACTTCGATCTTTGAGAAATATCAAGTTTGAAGCACACTTAACGTATTTAAGTATTCTCTCTGTAACGATCGAAGTGAATTCGAAGAAATCGTTCGCGAAGTTATGTTACACATCTGAACTTAATATAAGTTACAGTCTATTCCAACTGAAATCGATCCAGTCAAAAGTCTAATTGGAGAGGTGTCTGACGATGAGACACTAACATGATTCAACTATCAACAACGTAACGTATGTTAAACATATGAAATAATCAATGTGTCATGAAAGACCGCTTTAACACGCATATATGATCTAGCAACCCCATGAGATACCCAGAATTGTATGTAAGAGCAGATTAATGCTTCGACTCTATTTTCGCGATATGAATCTAATTAGCGTAACGTCCTTGCTAACATACACGATACATAGGTACACAATCGGATATTTACCGTACATTACATTATATATATATATATATATATATAGTTGTGACTATATATAATTTATAATACAAATACGCACACACGCGTGTCCAAAGTGCCTTCTTGAATCGGTCGCTACGTGCGTAAGACATTTTACTTCAGTCTTTGTAACATTGTATAATCTGGTTGTCCACAAAACATCGATGTGTGTGATAACCGATACAAGAAGCATCACTTGTGGCGTTACACTCCTCCGGTATTTCGTAAACCGTACCTTAGCTTAGTTGAGAAGATGATCGTTCATTTTCTCCAATAGGAGGATCAAGTCCAAGACTCAAAAATGAGATCGCAAAATTGCCAATAACATTTTTCTGTCGGTCAGAACCTTATTATCGATTAACGTACGGTTTGCAAAATACTACGTACATAATTACGTATAATTCTTTTGCAGAGTATAATTCTTTTATTCCCGGAATATTCGGATTAAAAGAGTAGAGATACCATTTGCATAATTTCTATTTGTCTTGTGCCTCGAGTAATAGCAAGTTTCCCGACAAAAGCGCACGCGAAGTAAAAGGCGATTCTTGTATTCCCGACCCCGATAGTAGATAAAATCGTGCTGCTACAATCTTTATATATATGTATATATATTTTACTACTAATTTTTTCGTTTTCCTTTTTCAACAGTATTATACAGTCGTCACAACATATACCTTATGAATACAATAAAAGTATTTCATAGAGATAGAGTTTATTTATATTAATAGATTCTAATAAGAAGTTATATAATGCAGATAGTCGTAACGTGGATTGTAAATAACGATCAACAATCTGTTTGAAAACAGAAAACAAGTGTGAATAGTAGAATCTATACCTAAGAGTGTAGAATATTTACAAGTGACACAAATTGTCTCGTTTAATTAATTTAGTTCATATACGTCCCTCTTTTAAATTATGATCCGATGAGATCAATGGATCTATTACTTATACTTGTATTAAATCTTGCAGGCCTCCCAGTTTTTTGTATATTAATTTTTTTATTCAGTTTCCGTCGATTTAGACGCGTTTCACTTAGATGAAATCTCACGATTTATTAAATCGTGTATATGTAAATTTTCTTAACGTTTTCTTAACGACCTCCACCGTTTTAGGTGCATTTGAGTGACTTTTTCAAGGTGAGTGCGACATAGCTATTCTGTGTAGTGCAAACATCAACTGCTACTTGAATGTCTTTTTATGAAACGCAACTGGTATTTATAAATCTATATATAACATACATGATAAAACAATTATATGATAACTTAATATAAACATACATAACGTTTTGTAAAGATATCTCGACTTGCTTTTGTTTTCGTACAAACGTCATTAAAAAATACAGCCTAAAAAGGAAACAATTATCCAGTCTTAAAAAAATTTCGAGGACTCAAGCGTGATAAATATCTAGGAAAATTAACGCGTTAAAACTTCTACTTGTAATATTTCCGATACATATATATATCCTTTAGTATTATTATTATATATATATATGGAACGATATTTTGAATATTTGAGAAATAAATATTCGCGCGAATAATAGAAAGTGTCTTGTTGCCTCGTGGCTTTTAGTATGATCTTACATCCAAAATGTCTATTCGAACTAATAAATTCGACATTGTTCGAGATTACTTTTCCTTCTTAATCGTACGGGAAGGTAAAAAGAAGAACCGCCAGGCAGAAATAGAAGTGACGTGTCGCACAGGGCATCAGGAAACTTTCGATAGGCACTTTCGATTAATTGGATTTAGTCTTACCACTAATTCCCTGATACCCTAGACTCGTGGACATCCGTTAGAGGATCAGAAGGAAGCAGCAAACAATATACTGAAAAAAAAAACAAATCGCAGGACGAGCAAGTCAGGGGGGAACGGCGATAAGGCTGTCGTAAGGTTTCGCAGATCTATCGAATGGGGTATTAGAAGCATTGGTTCGCCTTTTCTTTTCCGCTCGTCCGCAGATATTTTATCACATCGCACATCTCGATACATATCACACAACGTCGGCGTAAAGGCGACATATGCGCACGTTCATACGCTCGCACGCACATATGCGTGTATCATGCCTTTCCACGTGCAACGCACGCACATGTATGTAGGAAGGCGCGTCAGTCCTAATGTACCTGAACGGTACATTTTTTTCGTCAAATTCTTTCGCAGTCTACAATATCAAGGACTGTTTAAATCATATAAAAGATCCATTACTAATATTTAATCTTTAAAATATTAGAAATCTTGTGACGAATGACCTTCCACGTGACGTACCGGAAAGGTCGACTCTCTAAGTTAAAAAGTTCAAGTTTAAATACAATTATTCGTGGAGTTGTAAAGTTCATTAGTCTTACGTATGTGTTGTATGTGCTCTGCACGTGGATTCCTATGCACGCATACGCACCTATCTGTATGGATATTTATATTAACGTTACTATTTGTTCAGTAATGTCTTCTCGAGCGTTCACATTTCAGTGTATCGTAGTTGTAGGGAACAACCCGCGGCATCGACAGTTCGAGTCGTTACCAGTTGTAGTCGTGTTGATGAAAGGGATTGGTGCATGGTTGTTGGGCGTGTAGTTGAATAGTCGGTTTTACGACATCGAATTCCCTACCCACCACTTCACTGTAGATCTATCAAACAGGAAAGTATATGTCATCAATTTTCTCTGTGTAACGTATACCATTTTGGAATATATTAATTTGTTCTCGTAGCAAAGTATAGATAGGATTTCTTGTTCAGCGAGTGTAGCCTCTCGTAGAAGATGCGGGCAATAAAGCCGATAGCGTCTTCTTTCCGTTTTTGTTTCGTTTTTATCTGTTTGTTTGTTTCTTTCTCTTATCGAAATATTACGTCCCCTCTTTGCCGGACGTTTTAATTAGAATGGTTTTACTGAACCTGGAAGCTCCTACGAATATACTCGTCCTCTCCCTTGCCAGTCATACCGTAATTATATCCACCTTCGCCGCCACCTCCGCCGTTTAAGAATGGGTTATTTGGGTTGCCAGGGCCTGCGGATCGGTGAAAAGTTAGAAAAATTAGACGACAAGGCAGCAGAAAGTCAGGTTCGAAGTAATTAGACTACAGACGATGGTACCAGACCTGTCTCGTTCACAGAGAAAATCTCTGCTTTCCTAATGGAATGGTTCCTCACCTCCGTTAGCACCGGGTACCGCGAGATTTCCACCAGCGGTCTGATAAGTCGCCCCGTAGCCAGCGTCTTGATTAGCCAGTTCGTGCAAGCGAGTGGAACTGAGGGCACGCGGTATAGCGTTGCTCGGTACACCATGAGGTGCCAAATGAGTAGCCTCGGCCACTTGATGCGGATCTTCCGTCTGTGGCAGCTCGGATACGAAGCCGGTATCCTTTCTGTAGAAATTGATGAACACGAAGACTGCCAGGACAATGATGCAGATGAGACCGTACGCTCGGAAAGTCACAGTCGTACCTGCACATCGAATATCGACATTTGATGATTGTTGTCGATGAACATTGTCGAATAATACAATATTGTTGTGTAATAAAATTTTCACACAGATGTTTAAATAATTTACAATATGTGAAAAATCCAGGGTTGAGAAGTAACTCGTTACTTGTAACGAAGTTACAGTTAGAGTTACTTTTTTTCTGTAACTGTAAAGCGGTGTCTACAATGAGATTTTAAGTCGTAAGATTTAAGAAATCGACCAATCACAATCAAAATTGCGGTCTTACTTTTAGAATGCTCAACTGTGATTGGTCGATATGTTAAGTCTTACGACTTAAAATCTCATTGTAGACACCGCTTAACTTAATTTCGTTCCTTTCTTTCCATCTATAACTGTAACTTAACTTTGTTACATTTTTTTGGTAACTAGTAACTAGTAACTTTTAACTAGTAACTAATTTAATAGTTACTTTTAATAGTTACTTTATATATTTCAAGCTTATTCATTAACATATGGGCTGCGTTCAACAGAATGAAGTGGTCAGTGATAAATCACCTTCGAGAATAGCTATTATACAGAGTTTCCATAAAGTCAGTTGCCACCCCTATTGCCACTAAAAATTTCAAATGGAACTCTCCGTATTACAGTACATCGTTTTGAAAGATCATAAAAAAAGAAAATTTTTCTTTTGGGAGTTACTTAGGGTCAAAAATTGGCTTTTTCGAACTTTGACCTTAAATAATTTTCGAACGGATCAACGTATCGACCTCTGGTTTGCGCCAGAAATTTTCTTTTTTTATGCTCTTTCAAATGATGTACTACAATATAGGGGGTTCTATTTGAAATTTTAAGTTGAGATCCCCCTGGGGCCCCCCTTTAGGGGAGCAACCTCCCCAACTTCCTTAAAAGAGTAGCTCCTCGAAATGATCGAACACGTGTTTCGCGGTTTTTCATAATTTTGAGCCGTTTCCGAAATATAGGGGTGGCAACTGACTTTATGGAAATCCTGTATAAACAAGTTGAAACTTTACTTTTTAAAACAAGCTTTGGACCATCAGTTTACGATGATTTTTTGCAAATTTATAACCGTTCGAATTTGACGAACTTTTTAATTGAAAAATATTAATCTCATAATTTTGATTCAAGTGTATATATTAATTTATTATAAATTATTAATTTAGTTTATATATTAAATGTATTTTGATTTTAAGTTTTGAAAATAATTGTGATTTATTATATATAAAACAAAGTAGTATGTAACCGAATGTTTAGTATAATAAGTAAAATAATTTAATAAGAAATCTTTAGAGAAATCTAAAATTCTTGTATTTAAAATAGCAATAAACATTACAAGAAATTAACAGAAAAGTAACTGAAAAGTAACGACTCGTTACTTTTTAAATAACTATAATTGTAACATGTTACTTTTAAGAATCGGTAACTTATAATGGTAACTAATTATTTTTTCAGAGAAAAAAACTGTAACTAATCACTTCTATAAAGTAACTTTCCCAATCCTGGAAAAATCCAATATTATGTAAGTCTGAGGTTGTTTGGGTCTCAAGTGAATCGTTTGTGAAGAGCTATGTATAACATCTTATCTCGAGATATTGAATATTAAAAGTTTACCATAAGCTGCGACGAACATGCCACCAATTACCGCACCGCAACCTCTTCCAAGCCCATGATGAAGTCCTTGAAGAACACCTTGCGCGCTCGAGCGTAACTGCGGCGGTGTATTATGAGCGATGTAACTGCAGCATGCCGCCCATACTGCCGCGTGCGTAATACCCTGAATGAATTCGAAGGGTAATACCCACCATGGATTATGTAGCCAAGATATATAGAGGAATCGGAGTATATTTCCGCCCAGACCAAGACACAACACCTGAAATACGCGTTATAATTATTAACAAAGCATGGAAAATAAGAGAGGCACTCAGTATATTTTTTTCTAAACTTTTGTTGTATAAAAGTGATATTACATTAAGCTGTAAATGCAAAATGATAGGTAAAAATATATATCAAGTACTAACAGTTTTGTGATTAAAATCACGCAATCGATCTTTGAAAAGGATTTTCTAACTTTAAAAAAAATAGGAGTTGTTAAAGACAAAAACATGAAAAAAATCATACCTCCAATGTGTAATTTTATAATTGAAATTTAATTATAACGCAATATGGCTTACTAACATATTTGGAAGCGATTAACTCTTACGAGTTTACCTTAACGTGTCCGATCTGTCGAATAAGTTTGAAACTGAAGAAGTACGCGAAGATCTCGGAAATGTGATTGATCACAGACGCAACGCCGAAGAGAGTCGGCGAACCACCGTAATCCTGAAGATGCCAGAATAGGAAAGTGAAGATCAATCCGATGCCAAATCCCATGAACCACGCGACGAAAAGGAACGACGCGCATTTTAAATTCTTGAATTGCTTCAACACTGTCACCCACTCCGGTATTTCCTTCATCGTTTGAGCGAACATCTTGGTCTAAAATCAGAAAGTCATCAGAGTGTGAAATTACTTGTGATGCTGATAATTTCTAAGATTTCTTCACATAATAGCGCACACACGATCGATAAATAAACTGGAAAAATGTTCCCACTCTTCGGTTTCACTTCGTTGATTAATAAATGTTACGTAAACATAATAAGAGCTTATTTATAAAATGTCTTGATGAAAAAATAGATATAAACCTTTCCTTCGGGAGGCGGAGGCTTAGGATCTACAGCAGCGGAAGAATCCTGGAGCCCAGGTAGATTAAGTTGCTGGGATAATTGGCTTTGAAGTTGTTCTTCTCGCGTTGGCTCGGCTGGAGGTTTCCCCAGTTCCTGCACATAAAATGTAATTAAGAAGATTTTAAAAAAAGATTTTAATAAATCTACTATCTATAGGTAATAGATTTAAAATTTATTTCTCTTTATAGCCATTACTCGCTCGAAATGTCTGATTAAAGAAAAAGAGACGAAAAGATAAAAAGTTTATGAAATCTATTACAGAGAAAAAAAATATTTCAATCCTATTAATCTTTTTATATAAATTTTAAACAGTAGTATATATATATTTTTTTTTTTTATCATAATGTAGATATTGAAGTGAGCTTACCGACTCAGTGGGAGCAATAACTTCATACTTGAAATTAATTTGCGTTGCCGTGATCAACGCGGCACCCATTAAAACGCTGAATATTGCAAAACAAATCGTGTAATTTTTCTCTCTCTCGTCAGGATTACAGGGATGATCTGGAAACGCTGTGCTATGATCGAGAGCAATTCCAACGAAGAACATAGCCAAGCCCCATCCGAGACTTCCAAACATACGTTGATGACCATATCTGATTAAAATTTATTAACTTTACAATTGTCAGATGTAAAATCTTAAAGCTGGACAAGCAATTGGAGTTTATTTGAAACAATTTATTAACTTTTCGGTTTAATGTAAATATTAGCCTCTCAGAAGAGTTTAATTATAGAAAGATAAAATTGCCTCATTATTCTTCATATACTGATGTATTACCTATCGGCATCTTCACCAAGTAAAGTAATAACAGCTGAATCGGCTAATGTTATGGCAGGTGCCGAAAAAAATTCACCGACTACTACCAACAATAGCAGAAGGAAGAATGTTTTTTGAATATCCTAAAATCACATTTAGTCAACATAAATTATTATTCTTCTGTCTGCAGATCTCTTTCTTACTAATTAGTTATATATCTCTACAAATTATTGTTTTCAAGGGCTGCGTAATAAAATCAAAGTCAGGCTCGTGACTTACCGGTAATCTGTAGACTATGGAACTGAAAAGCGGCTTCACCCATTCCTTATTCTTTTCCTCGTTATAATTATCGGCGTAATTAACCGACAAGGGAGACAACTGAGGTCCAAAAGAGCCGTGAAACATTCTTATGCTCCTGCGACTCCTCACCAATGGCATATCCATATTGCTTTCGTTTTCTTCCTCATTGTTATTGATTTTGATCATGTTATCCTCGTCCAAGAATATTTGCTTCTCCACGTCTCGTTTTACCATTATTTTCTCCGGTGGTGGCTTCACACGCGTTTTGGTGCGAACGTAAGCCTTCTTTGGAACTGTTCTGTCAGCCACTTGTTCATTCTACAAAAACAAACGCATTTTATTAGTATGCATATAATTATGTAATTTTATTGTGTAACACTAACAAAGAATATACGCTAAAAGATATTTGAAATTGTATAATTAAATCCACCTTAACTTTTTGATCACTATAACTTTTTCTAAGCAGAACACGCAACTTTTTATGGCAGAATTTGATAGACTAGTGAATTCAGCGCAAATATACGCGCATAATTCTATTGTAGGGTAGATGTACCGGTTGTGGCCACTGCGCCGATTTTGGCCACTTTCGCGATTTTCGTAATTTTTTTACTTTCAAATTGGCTGTAGTGCCTAACAATCGAGAGAACTTTATTCTGCAAGCATTTTTGTTGATCATGCAGACAGGCAGATTAGGTTAAATTTATTCCTTATATGCAAAGAACTGTGTGGCGACAAAGGGCCTTAATGTAGCCACAAATGGTGCATCTACCCTATGTGCGTCAATTTTATTATTATGTATAAAAGAACAAGCGATTGTACCTTCATGAAGCGTTTGTACTCCAACACGTCGGCTGGACGATTTTTCTTTTGCAACGTTTCCAAGTCGATCCCCCCTGCATTCGCATCGCCGTCATTGCTTTCAGATAGTAACTTGTACTTAAGATCTTCGATATCACCTTTATCCGTGGCGGATGTTTGTCTCCTGACTCTGTTGTTTCTCAAGTCGTATGCAATAGAGTCGCCGTTATCGAAATTTTTAACACCATTTCTCTCAATATCGTAAGGTAGTCCGAATGCACTAAATTCTTTCGGATTCGGTTTCTTCACATAATCAAATATCTCGTTATCGTCCGTATTTCGTCGTAATCTTTCAAATACGACGTTGGACGCAACCTCCAGATACTCTTCTTTATTCTCGGGATAGTACAATTCCTCCAGATCGGTCGATCTTTTTACAATTCTTTGTTCCCTGTTGGATACCTCCAGATAAGATTCATTTATTTTAGTTACCATACAAGAAGTGGGCGGAGGCTGAATGAAACCCAACGGTAGAGTGAAAATGATCCAGCAGGAAAGGGAAACCAATAACATAAGTTTGCCTCTTTGCCATCTACAAATGAAAAGAAATGTAAAAGTTCACTTATTGTTTCATCTTCCTTCATTTCCAAATGTGAATATTTTCAAAAAGGCAAATAGGAAGAAAACACTCGTTACTGGTCAAGACGCTTGCTGCTTACAGCTTCTGCTTTTTTTCGCGTGTCCCTGGCCTTATTACGTTCTAAACAGCTGAGTGATAAGAGTACTTGCTTGGCAAGCAAAAACTCTCCCGGATTTGATAAATTTTTGTTTACAATTGCAGAGGAAGACCTACATTCTACAATTTTTAGGTATCACAGTTCACCCTCCATTACGTTTGTTTGAATAATTGGGACTTTGTTATATTTTTTAATTTGTATTAGACGATTATAAAAATTTGTTTCAATTTGCAACTGGTGTCGTTGGCTTTATTGAAAATTGCGATGACTTTACTAAAAATATATGCGTATTAAATATGTATGATATTTTATATCGCTGAAAAGATAACAGCTGCAGCTATCATTTAAACGAAATTGCTTTATCTTGAGTGAAATATTAAAAATGAAATAATTTTTAAGATTGATTGTAGATTATTCGCTTTAGAAAACATTAAATGTTTTTTCTTTCAAGTGAAATAAAAATTATAGGTACAGATTATATTTTCTTTCGTCGGTCTGTTGTTTTATATAATTATTTTAATAGAATTTATTGCATAATAAAAAATATATAAAATTAATGTATACACATCTTTTGCGTATCGAGCGAATTCACTCTGGAGCAAAGATCACGCGTGACAAACATCATTTACGGATTCTTCCAAATTCTTAAAAATCAATGACCTCAAATTGATAAGACAGCCCCCATAGCTCGTATTTATCTTTAATCTGAATAGTGATGTCACAAAATAATCTGCACTGTGTTATTATGCTTTCTGCGAGACCATGGTGTCATAGTTTCTCGACTACGATAATCTTTCGATGTGTTAAGATAATGCATACATCGAGGAAACAAACACGGTCTCACCTGTCGGCCAAGGAGCCCCAGAAAGGGGCACTCAGGAATTCGATGAACGGCCTGAGACCGATGAGAAGGCCGCACTGGCCCGCGTTCATGCCCATCTGCTTGAAATACACCCCCATAAGCGGGAACAGGGAGCCAAAGGCCGAGTAGAAGAAGAAGTAGAAGGTCTTCACGGTGAGGAGCTCCTGGTCGACGGCGCCGAAGAGGTACTCCAGGATGTCGCTCCTGCCGCGAATCTTGTGCGTGGCCTCCTTCGGCTGGGGGTACATGGTGGGATCGACCTCACCCTCGGCCTGCGGATCCACCATCGGCCTGGTGCCCGGCATCTGGGGTAGGACTCGGCTCGACTGCTGGGCGTCGTTCGACACACCATCCTCGTAATCCTTGAGTCCATAGTTCTGCATGATTCCGAGCTCGCTTTCGCGCGGAACACGGAAACGCTCGCCCGACGGAGCGTATTTCCCCAGCCACCGGATGGAACGCGCAACCCCCCGTTACATTCGCCCACCGGACAGGACGCGCCGTGGGATCCGTTCACCGTCGAGCAGCCGTTCCACCCTTTTCGTCGAACCTCCACGGATTGGACTCACCGATTATATCGACTGTCAAACCGGTGCTCGGTTCTCCTCCGCGGTCGAATCGATGTCGGGCTGTATGGGGCAGCTTTGCTTCCAAAATCAATAAACACCCTACTGCGCCGGCGTAACTTTTACCCTCTTACTACCCCTACCGACGCGATATTGTCTCAATGCCATATCGACGTGGCTGGTCTTTCGGCAGATACTATTTTTGCTTTTCTTCCAGTTTCATTGTTCTCCAATCTACCGTCCCTTTCTCTCTCCCTTCGAAGAGCAGAAGAACGCAAGCTATCAAATTTCATCCGATTGCATTTACGACAGCAGATCAAACTTCTAGGCAAGATAAAACGCATGTACATTTTAAAGACAGGTCAATTCGAATTGATCTTTATTTGGAAATGTCGAGAAAAATCATCATCATCATCGTTGCAATTCTCTCTAATATACAACGTTATGTGCAACATTGTAGCTAAGTAGAAATTAAAGTTCTATTTAATCAAGACTATGTGAAATTCAAGAAATATGTTTAAAAAACATGGTTTTCGTCGATTTGCTCTCCTAAAGTGAAATTCGTTAAAAGCTTTTCTTTATCAACAGTTTGTAACTCGGAAGTTATTAAGAAGTTGATAAAGAAGAATTGATTTCAAATTTGTCAAAGGATCTATCATTAAAATTAGCGCGATTTGTGTATCACCTTATAATCTTCTCGAACTATAGAAGTATAGTATCTAAACTAAATGTGTGTGTATCTGTGTGTGGATAAAACTAAAAACAGCGATAATTATTGGAAGAAATAAATAATAGTTGCTTTATTGCGTTGTCATAACACTTTATAAATATGTAGTTTGAGATTAAATAATTAATAACTTTTTATGTACAGTTTGTGCCGTATATAAAGAATAACTTCCATGATGGTGCGTGGCTTTCTCGTAGCTTTTAAATAACTTTGGGTATCAGGTCCATGTGTGACTGCGCGGGACACGCCGAAGAAGCCGCGGTGGACGATGGCGCGGGCTTGGGCGGTCCTTGAAACATGCAGGTTTTCGCAGTCTTCAAAAGACGGCCGTTGTTCGCGGTTCGCCAATAAACCGTGCGAACCGCCTGCTTTCCAGCGACGTAGCTAACAGCACCACCAACCAGCATCTGAGAACAGATCGTCTTATTAGATGCTTTCTTTCATATAAAGAACCCATACAGCACAGAACATTGCAGCAATATTTCGGCAATATTGCAATTTTTTATTGCAATGTTGCTGCAATGGTCTGTGCTGTATGGGAATAATATAGATAAGGCATGTGCGCGTGCGTGTAATAAGAACTATATCAAAGGAAGAACAAATGTTTGCGGAAGGAAAAATAAGTAATAATTTCGCTGATGTATGCAATGATATTTTTCGAAAAAAAAATTTTGATTTGATAAGTTTAAGTTGGATAATACAGGGTTCGCTCTACGAAGAAGAAAAAGAAGAAAAAGATTTTGAAAGTCTTGAACGTTTTAAAGATATTTCTTCTTTTACGATGCTTTACGTTATTTTAATTTACTCTCTGTTTTATGCATAGACATAGATAATAATTCCATTTTTAAGGATTTTATTAATGTTTCGTTATTTAAACATTTTCAAAGAAAGATTTTCTGAGCATTCAAGATTTTCAAGAGTTTCAAATCATTCAAACTTTTCAAAAATTTTTTTAGGACTACTCTCGAGAATGTTCGATTTCCAATAATATTCAAAACAATTCGAGTCATTATCACTAAACCTACTATCGCCGGTCAAATGACCGTTTTTAAACTTTTGATTAAAAATGGTGCATTCAATGTTATCGCTTTTCCTCAATTGACTTCACGACTTTTTCTTAATATACATATAATCCGGTTCGGTAGAAATAGGTACATATAAATTGTCGGTAGCTTTAGTGTTATAGATAGAATTGTTTGAAAACTTTCGAAAAAAGGATTCAAATGTCATGTCTATCACAAGGAAGAGACAAAGAGACAAAGAAACCTTTCCTGTTCGTTGAGCGAACGTGAAAGGAGAAAGGCTCGACGTGTCCTTTGTCTTGCAGGATATTAGAAACAAGCAGATAAAATCAATGAGGGTCTAACAGGTCTAGCTCTATGATCTCGACGTGATGCGTTTGTTAAAAGAATGTTTCTTGCATTTAGTAAATGTTAAAACAATTGTGGTGTTTCCACAGACTCGTTGAAGTCTCGAAATTAACCGTGAGGTGAAGTAACTTACCTTGTGTCTATGTAGTTCGATATATACTGCAAGTATTGACTAGATCGTTGAAATGCAACTTGATAGCTTTCGTGGGATATCAAGAGCTCCTGTTGTGCTGCGCCCTTATTTGTGCCTGCCTCATTTGGTCGCGCAGAGGTAGGAACCAGTACTGATGCTTGAGTCGCGCACGGCCGGTATTTTATAGAACGATAAATACAACGTCACGCGTCGCCGAGATAAGGGGGTTCACGCGTCATTCACGACAATTATTGCCGTCTCTGCCGGGGGAGGGGGAGAGAAAGATTTTTGTCCCCGGACAGACAAGGGGAGGGTTGTACGATAATTGCGACGCGCGTGTGTCTCGGGGGTCTTATTTTGTCTTTATCAACTTCCAAGCCGAATTGATAAGCTCTTTAACGTAGCGCTGACGCATATTCGCGGGCAAAGAGCCGGAACAAGACGGAATATGGACTATGTACGTGTCGCTGTACTTGCGCGATCGGCAAAATTGACGTTTAGCTGGCTAGACGTCGCGGCTTGACGTAAAATCACGGGAGATAACGCGGGGAACGAAATGCAGCGCAAACGACAACCGGCTGTTATAACAATAAACAAAACATGTTGCATCGCTTCGTTCCGCATCGGTCGTCGACTTATCGCTGTTAAGTAGTGCAGGCGGAACAACATAATTAAAGAATAATTAATTTAAAAATGTGGAATAAAGTTTCGTTTTTTATATTCGCCTGTTATACTTATTTGAATTTCACACGTACGCATATTTAAAATACAGAAGCAAGATTCAAAGATACAAGTTTAAAAATTGAAACCTCGGACGAATCGCACGTGCGGTCCTCAAGAAACTTACGTCACCTAATTCATTTAGTAAAACGATTAATATTATATAATACTTGTCGAATTGCTTAGATAAATATCGGTAGATCGATCATACAAGATATACGCCACATTCTTTCTCGTAATATGATTTTATTTTTCTTATGCAGATAATCAAATTTTAGGTGACACTCCTAAAGTAATATGGCCTGATTAACATGACGATTATGCAGTCGTAGAGAAAACTTTCCACCGATTTCATTAAGAACGAGTCGAGTGGATACGAATGTATCAGCGTCTAAAAATATCAAACGAGCCCGATAACAAACCGTATCTTTTTGCAACCGTGTTAAATCCAGCGTCTGCAGATACCGCACCTGCCAGCGCGATATGTCATCATAGATCCAACATAAGTATAACACGTGAGCTTTCCGTGGTATTTGATTTCTAGTTATTCAAGTGCTTGATTTCTGTTTATATGTTTTTACGATGGGACGTATGCGACAGCCTATGTTTTTCAAATCTTTTTGTTATCTTCCAGCCGAAGTTCAATTTAACTACTCTGTTGTAACGTGAATTTCTCGATATTGCCTCGATATCGCTTCTTATTTCCAACACGTTGTTACAAAAGTATGCATCGTACAGTTTGATGTGTACATAATAATGCCGAAATAGATATAGGGGAGAAAATAGATGATACAATCGTACGCTCCAATTTCTGAGTATTACTGCAACGGAGCTTTAATTCGAGGACTCAGGGCCAACAAGGTCGTGATATAGCTTCCCGGACATTCTCGTCGAGTAGGGTTATTCCACGTCGATAAAACAAAGATCTGCGATCAAAGAGATGTCCGGTGCGTTTGGGGGGGAATTAGTATCTTATCGATATTAATATTAAAGGAATTAGTATCTTATCAAAATTTTAATAAATGTTTTCTTCGTTTGGGCATGGAGACTCAGCATTTCAAGCAGCAGCTTACGCACGAGAACGACACTTATTGTTAGATACGCAATTAAGATTACGTCGATGGAAATTTTGTAATTATAGTAATATCGCACTAACTGCTGTGATCCAATTGGTTCACAAGTTGTGAGTGAGATGTTTAAAAAAAATCCGGTGACGTGTGGATAAGCGGGGAGTGCACAGCTGAGACTCACGTGATGATCTCGTGCCGTCGTACGTGAGTACCCTAGTACGGCGTGTGATCGTGATATACCATTAATTCCGATTAATTCCGATAAGACATTGTCCCCTGCGTACATTGCGTCGTATATATATTATCACACGTGTATATTATCGTCGTATAGTATCGGAAAGGTGTGATTTGATAAAAAAAATCAGTCTCGCAAGACTTCCAATGTATAAAACGTATTTGTCATCTTTCAAACAAAAGACTTGTATACGAAGGTTTATACAAGTAATATTTATATAAAATTAATTTATACAGCTAACATCTATGTTAAATTAATCCTGAATAAATTAATCGTGCTCTATTAGTTAATTTATAACTATCCCTGCATAAAATGTCTTATTCAAATGTATTGTTTCGCATTCACGAGATTTTGTCGTGAATTCTGCTTTGCAACAATCTCGGATTGGATCGCGGGCAAATACTTTTCAATTTGTAGAACAAAATATTCACCACTGCCGTCTCGCATTCAGCGCGGTGAAGTTAATGCGAACCAATACTTTCACTTTCTTTGCATCAGAAAGTAGAATTCAGAAATATTCAAAAATGTCAATACTTTTTAATTCTTTTCAATCCGACATTTTATGCAGGGCAAATATAACTATATATTTACTACCCTGGGGCAAATATAACTATATATTTATGTACTACACCCTGCATAAAATGTCGGATTGAAAAGAATTAAAAAGTATTGACATTTTTGAATACTTCCAAATTCTACTTTCTGATGCGAAGAAAGGGAAAGTATTGGTTCGCATTAAATGAATATTTTGTTCTACAAATTGAAAAGTATTTGCCCGCGATCTAATCCGAGATTGTTGTAAAGCAGAATTCACGACAAAATCTCGTGAATGTGAAACAATACATTTGAATAAAACATTTTATGCAGGGTGGATAATATTTAGATGGTATAAGATAAATATTTTTTACTACAATTAGTTTGTAAATAAATTATAAATATTATCCAAATATAACTATATTTAGCTGCTAAATTAGGGCCACAGGGAATAGAAACCGATGGAGAACCACAATCAGAGAAGCCATACGCGACTTTGAACAACAGCAACAATAACAAAGATACGGACAATGATCACTACACATCTGGCAAGATATTAGGACTTGATGATGATGAGCTGCTAAATATAGTTATATTTGGATCTTTCAAATAGTATAAGATAAAATATTTTTTTACTGCAATTAGTTTGTAAATAAATTATAAATATTATCTAAATATAACTATATATATTTAACAGCTAAATATAGTTATTTTTGGATTTATAATATAATATTTATAATTTATTTACCAACTAATTGCAGTAAAAAAATATTTTATCTTATACTATTTAAAAGATTTTGTTAAAATCTTATTGAATTTCAATGAATTTAGAGATCATCGATTTTGTATAATGTATATTACTAATAATGTAATATGCGTTGTTATACGTGGAAAAATACACCAAGCCGTTTGGAACATTTTTATCGAGTAAATAATTATCATATGTTCAACTTAATGATGTTACTATTTGGAAACGCTGGATTAATACACGGCTTAATATCTCGCATAAACACGTTAAACATTCGATCATTCTGCATGTCTTGCATGTATCTCGTATGTGTGTTTCATGATATTCAGAAAACACGACGATATACAATAAGTATATCGTATACGACGACTTTAATGATTTTATTTATCTTATGACGAAGTCGGAGCCGATATCTGTTTACAAAAGTTCGCAATATACTTCCTAGACGCGAAGTCTGCTCTTTACACCCGAGTCAAGAAAAATGATCTTATTTAATTTCACGAGAGATTCAAAATATAATTTTATTCCACAAAAAAAGAAAAGGGAAAAAGAAATCGGCAAAGTATTTGTTTAGAAGCGCTTCAATACACGGGAGCTCTTAACAGAAGAGCAATAAAGATATACATCTCATTTCGAGTAACGAGAAATCGTGATACGATCTTAAAGATAGCATTTGTCTATGTAACTATTATCTTCCGACTTGATGTATATCTTCGTGGGGGGTAAGACCCGGGTTTATCACTTGACATATTATCAATTTCAATTGTGGGAAGGCCCCGCCACTTCAAATTAGGAAGATTACGAGGCTGAAGATGCTGATACAGGTAACTTACATATACATATATAGTTATCATCATTGATGAGTGACATTTTTATCCAGAGATATTGGTTGGAGATATTATACATATCTTTGTTATTTGAAATTTGTATTAAAATTAAGAATATTCAGTTTAATATAAAGATTAAAAATGCGGAATAAATTAATCGAATATTATAAGGCTCGTGTGTCATCCTTTTTAAATTAAATAAGTAACTTCCCCTACAGCACAAAATATTGTTAAAAGATCGCAGGAATATTTCCAATAGTGCGACATATTACAAATATATTGCAAAAATATTGTAGAAATATTGTAATTTTAATATTTCACAGGAAATGTTGCAAGATATTACTGCAATATCATATATATAATTCACTCATATATATTCTAGAAATATTACAATATATTTTGATTACGTATTCAGATATTCTAGGACTGCCGCTAGATGGTGTCGTTTCTCGAATGTAAAATTTGTCAGGCTGTCTATATAACCAAAGGTCGGACATGTCATAAGTTATAAAATTGTTAATGGGTTTTTGCAAGTTTTTCCCCAAAATTTTTCACTCTGGATACAGTCTTATTCCAATAAGTTTAGTTTAGAAATATCATACTATTTTACATGTAATATGCAGGTATAGGCTGGTTCCTGGGACTGCGATAAGAAAATTCACTGGATCCAAAAAAAAAAAAAAAAAAGTCATAAGTTATGCATGATTTATGCATACACTTACAAATACAGGTCTTGCAACGATGGTGGTGGGAAGTGGTCGAATTAGTGAAGTAAAATCTAATTCGCTTCGTGGCCACGAGAGTCACAGCGATCTAAGGAAGTGGTATTAATCTTAATCCACTTCACTATGTACTCGTAATAGGACTTCGATGTCGATCCGACATCGATCAGATTGCCATTTCTCCCTGAGTTTAAATCGAGAGATAGGCCAATGACGGTCATAGCATAGCGGATCTTAGTACTCCAATAATATTAATGTGTAACTTTTCTATAAATTGCGCGCAGTTTATAGAAAAGTTACACATTAATATTATTGGAGCACTAAGATCCGCTATGACCGTCATTGGCCTATCTCTCGATTTAAATTGTTTATACATATGTATATGCGGTCTTATCCTAATTATTAAGAAATGTTAGTTTTTTACTTTTTGAGTAAAATGAATTTTAAAGTTTAAAACACTAACTTTTACAAAAATTATGATCAGAACACGAAATGTAACAATAATTTATGCCAAACGTTTTTGTATAAGATAATGTATTTTTAATTATAATTATTCAATATTTCTAATATTATCTAAAATGTTGGCAAAAGCTAAAATTATCGGGAAAATAAGGATTGTCAATAGAAACATCATTAAAAAATAAATTACAAAAAAGTTTATGAAATTATCTACAGAAGAGATTTGTTTCGACACTACTGGCCAATTTTTAACTTAAATTAATATATCGCGATTTATGAAATTATATTACTCTTTCCAGCTTTAGCAAAAAAACTGCGTTTCAAGACCGGAAAGTAATTGGCGCGTAGTTGGCTGAGTTATGAAATGTATATAAATTCATCCAATAAAATATTTTAGGCAAAAAGATCCAGCCGAAAATAGCCTGAATCTCTATTATGTTGTTCACATATTCGATCTATAAAATTATTATATGAAAAATTATGTAACGATAATACTCACTTTCGTATATTGAACTGGGATAGTAAAATTTATTTTCCGAAAATTTCGTGCCAAACTCGATGTTTTCATAGTTCCTAGTGACACATTTTGTTCTTCCCTTGTTATTGATTACTTACCTTGTATTTCCCCTATATCCGAATGTGTTCATCTTCATTTTTTCACTGATTAATATAGTTTTTAATCCAAAATGTATATCACTTTGTAGCATCTCTCAAACGCTACAAAATGATGACTATATCTTATTTTTAATAAGAATTGACATTCTGTTTTTCCCCCTGGGTCTTCATATATGTATGTATGTGCAACTATCTCGTAATCGCGGGACTACCGCATTCACAAGAAATAATTGCAACACTTGAAACTGAACTCAAGCTTTATTTGCAATAGCGGATCACAGAGCATTACAATCTCAGAACTAGTGATCAAACAACCCGAAGCGACTTGCTCAAAACGCTCCTATTTACAAATCGACCGCTCATTGTCTGAGGAATTTTCGCTTGTTATTATCGATTTTTTTCAGAAGTATTAATTTCCCATATAGCTGACTCGATACACACAGCCGAACTTTTGAGTAGATCTTCAGCATAGATTAAAGAGATACAGCAAAATATATATATACATGTAACTTCAGCATATACATCCCTTGCACCAAAATTTACAACAAAAATACATGTTACATTTTACTATACAGGGTGGACCAAATGAGTCTATAATGGGAAAAATCTCGAAATAGAGGTTAAATACAGCAAAATGTTTCAGGCAAAAGTTGTATGGTTTCGAGGGGCACATAAGATGGTGTCATTAGTTTGACCTTGAAT
>NJRP01000466.1:27327-60420 GCA_003063835.1 Aphaenogaster floridana | reverse complement strand
CATCTTAAGACTGTACTTAAGATGGTCTTAAATATAAGATTCGACTATGAATACCGGCCAGAGAATTAAAATTGCGTCCAATATCTAATGCTTGATATTTTGATATCCAATAAGAAAAATGTTTCCTAGGGATTCTAGCTAGCGACATTTCTTCCCCTGCAAACAAGTCGCTCTGTTTGATTACGCCATCTTGTTGACAGAATGCTAATATTTTGAATGAAGTGTGATCGTCCTTGTATTAACCTTGTAATTCCTTCTTTTTTACCTTCGTTTTCTTTAAATAAAAAACGGATTATAGCTTCAATTATTATTAGTTTCGTTATTTCTTAATTATGTATGTCCTAATTGAAATTATGAAAGATAGTTTGGCTGTATTTTCTCTTAATACATTGATTTTTGTACAGCACGCAGAAGTAAATAAATTAAAAATTATTACTGTAAATGAAAAATCGCTAATGAAAATATTTTCATAATCTTTTTCACAAATTTTTGCATTACAATATATCGGCAAATTTATTCCACATATGGGAATTACGTAATTCAAGAGTCCTACAATTCATGATTTTAATTTTAATAATATTGTCTTCGATGAATGTTAAATTAATTTTTCGGTAATAAAAATATCATGACATCAATCGAGCCATAAATAACCGGGAAAAAAAGAAGAAAGTTAAGTAAGTAACAAAATCACGATCTTTAATTAATTTCAAGAAGACCTTGATTTAATAAAATTTGAATATGAATCTTAAAAAACTTTAAATAATCTATAATTCGCATCAGATTTCAAAATAAAATTTTGTATACAATAAATTTTAATATGCCATGTGAATTTCGATATGTATAGTTTAATGTACATTTTATATATTATATGTATAGTTTAATGTACATTTTACATATACGTGTATTCCGCTGTTTAGATCTATGTTTTTCGTATTATAAAATTATAAATAGAATTCTATTCTGTATTCTGACACGAAATATAAATCATCTAAAGTAAACTTTAGTTACAAAAATTATAACGTTAAAAATTAGATGTTCAAATTTAAGCCAAGAAAAAAGTATTAAAAATTGATTAAGGACTGTACCATTAAATTTGTACTTCTTCTATAAGATTACATATGATTTATCGAAGGCATATACGTCGCCATGAAATTAAAGAAATCGTCAACAGCGAACCGGGATTATTCCCGAAAGGAAACGAGTTTTCACGTGGAGAAAGATTATCAGATAATCGCGAGCCGTCCCTAGCGAGTGGCCGCGCGTGCGCACGCGAGCGGTTGTTCTAGTGAATGGGCACGGCCCGTGAACCAAGAGTCGGCGGTATGAATGAAATAGTAAATATAATTGACAGAAGGGCAGGCGCGCGCGGCGGGCGCGTGTGTTGTGTGGGCAGGCCGGTCGAGAGCGTTCAGTCGGAGATCGGGCCGGAGCAGAAAACAGGCGGAACGAGGAGCGCAGGAACGGGGTACGGGGAACGATATGCATGCGGCGCGACGTCGCGCCGCGCGGCGCGTTCGCAACGCGCGAACGTAGGATCGAGGTCATCACCTCTCTACCATTTGAGGATAAGCGCGATATCCTTCGCTTCTTTCGTCATATCATTGGTTCCGCCGATCCAGCGGCCGGCCCATTAATCCCGGCTCGTTTCTCAATCCAGCCGCCTCCCAGGTCTCGTCCATCGCTCGCCGGTAGCAGCGGACGAGATGCGCATGTGTGTGTGAGCGCGGGAGAAGGGATTTGAAATTTGAAAATCATCGAAAGATTAGGAGCGTACGTACGGGTACAAGGCCCACGCGATACCCCGAGATCCGTGTTTCGGAATAACGCGCCGCAACCTTCGCCGTAGTTGTCTCGTTTATTTTTTTTTAAAAAAAGTCCCCTCTACTCCACCCCGAAGGATTTTTCATATATTATATTCGCGATGCGCGAGGATATCGCGCGTTTGTCCCGAAGAGATATCCGCTTGTGTGCTACGGTCGACGTATCGGCAGAAGAACGTCGAAGAATATGGCGAGTTCTTGACCGGTCTGCCTTCTCCTTCTCTTCACTTCCCCTCTCTTCGCGGAGCCGTCGAGTGACGACCAAAGACGGTAGGAAGGTACGGTTTCCGGTCGCCCACGCGACAATCTAGTCGGGGCTCTCTCCTTCTCTCTCCTTTTCTCTCGTCGGCCGGCGTCGTTGTGAAAATCCTCTCGATTCAGGTGTATAGATAGCGCTTAGGAGCGGTGAAGTCTGGCGCAACAGCCTGGCTACCGTAGTGGGGCGCGATGGGGTCTAATATTTGCGTATCTCTGCGTGCGACGCACCCGTCGCATCGCGTCGCACGGTGTGAGATTTGTCTAATCTTAAAGAGGACAAATTTACCTGGGCTGGACAAATCTACACAAACGTAGATAAAATATTTAATTTCGTACATAGCTTCACGATTATGTACACAGAAAAAAAATGATCACTGAAAAAAAAATTCTTGGTAAACTTGTAAGATGCATTTAGTAATACCTTTTTTGAAGAGTATTTGATTATTATTACCGATTATAATAATAACAAAACATTTTGTAATAATTATAAAAGAGCAAATTTTGTTTAGTTGAGCCAACTAAATTATGTAATACTTATTATACGTTTAGTTGAAACTATTTCACCAAGGTGCTTGGTAACGTTAACCAAGCCTGGATTTTTATAACCAAGCCTGGATTTTTATAACCAAGCCTTTCTTTCAGTGATGTTGTATCATCAGCATCTAATTGAAAATAATTCAATAACAATTTTAATAAAATAAAATCATACGTATTTGTTTCATTAATAATGTTATTGAATTAACAAAATTATTTCCAATTAGACTTAATGCTGTTGATACAGCATCATTTTTTTCCCGTGTACTTTTTACGTAGTTCGTGTTCTTTAAAGAAACTTCTTTCGCTTCACACCTTCGTCTCACATAATTGAATCAGAAATGAAAAAATTCTTAAATCCAAAATACCGAATTTTACACAAAAGTTGTAACTTCAAGTTTTGTAACAGAAGATAAAAATATATTTTGGTTTAAAGATTTTAATAGGTAAATTATATTGTTAATAAACGAAGCGAAGTACAATCAAAACTCTTGATATAACGTTATCAGGATCGAGCAAACTCTTTATTCTCTCCAATAATATTCTAATGGCTTAACCGCGTCTCGTATTAAATCAGTAACTTTTTGCTTCGAGAGATATTCGCGAGAGTACGTTTTACTCGATTTCCCGATACCTCGACGAAGTGGTCGTCATGGGGGCACGTGGGCGACCGGAAACCATCCCTCCCACATTCGCCCTACCTCCTCAAAGGGAGTGCTAAAGAGAAAGAGATTCATGAAGAGCGACGAAGGATAGTGGAGACACAGAGAAAATTATGAAGATTCGCGTGAATCTAAAAAGTGACACGTGAAATCGTTATTTCGGCGAAGAAGGACGAGAATCACAAGTACGAGTAAGAGCGGCAGGATTGGGAACGGGAAGGGGGAAAAGAGCGAGAAATAAGAAGTAGATGGAGAAACGGAGCGTAAGAAAGAGCGAAGAAAAACATGGGGGAAGGGTGACGGAGAGGAAGGACAGTAAGACAAAAAGGACGGGCGATGGGACGTGGAAGAAAACGAAAAACGAACGGGTAAATAAAGATCGACCCGTCTCCCACGCTCGTGACCATTGTTATTATATATCCCGTGGGGTATTGTTCCCATGGGAAAACTGGACAGGCTCGTTCTACCACCTATGGCCGTGGATACGACGAGGATGAAAGGGAGAGAGAGAGGGAGAGACAAACCGTGCGCTCACACCAACACGCCCGTTCATGTGGGTCCACGCACATGAGCGTACGACCACAAGTCGACACCGTCAAGTTTCACGTGAGATGAACACGACTGTACGGAGCGATGATGCACGCACGCACGCACGCACGCACTCACGCATGCACGCGTTCACGCGCGCGCGCGGGCGCGTAGATTTTAGATATTGTGGGGGACGTTCACCTCGCATCTCAGACCCTCGTCGAGCTCGTTCGCGGGTCCAGAGTGTATGCATGCACGTTAGTACCATTCCCGTACGAGACGTTATAAGGAGTATCCGGAGAGATACTCACGCGTGTGCGTGCGTGCATGCGTGCGACGTGTGCGCGCGCGCGCGCGGGCACTCGCGCGAGTGCCGCACGCACACACGGCCACGCCACGAGTGTCCACGACGGAGGTCTTTCGGTGGATGCTTGAGGAACAGGGTGCGGCTCAACCTACCTCGCTTGAATTACCTACCAATATTACTGTCTAGGTAGAGGTATATATCCAAACGCGAGCGAGGCATGGCACACGGCGCAGGATACTATGCCATATTTGCATCCTTGATCCAGGACACGCGCGTATCCGCGAGAACGTGTGTGGGTCTCTTTTTTTCTCTCTCTCTCTCTCTCCTGCTCTCCTGGCGTATCTTCCTTCCGCGTAGTCTCTCATTATCTCGAGGACTTCGTTGAATTCTCAATGAGATTTGTTAAATCATTAATGCATCTTAAAACGGTATCGGCTATACCAGCGAGAGACATGCCGTATGCAACAGTACATTATTTTAAAGTGGAGACAAGCTGCTCAAAAATGAGTTTTTAAAGACGAGATAAATAATACATCTGTTAAAATGTTAATTAAACACTGTTAATTTCTTTGGGTCATTTTTAACTATTCTATAGGTCGCCACTGCTCCTACTCAATATGTTGTTAATTTCGACACCTTGTTTTAGTTAAATTAACGACAAATGTGGTCATTTTGACACACACATGGTTAAATGTTAACCAATGTTTTAGTTAAAATGACGACATATTGGGTAGGAGCAGTGGCGATCTATAGAATAGTTAAAAATGACCCAAAGGAATTAACAGCGTAGCGATTAGTTGTCCGAAATACAATTGCGTTATTGTAGATTCTTGTATTATATTGTAGAGATTATTGACTTAACTCAATCGTATTATCTTTTCGACTGGACGAACTCAGTTCCGAAATGTGGTTCCTGCTATGTCTGTCCTTTTGCATTTGATGGGCCGGAAGGCGCTCATTGAAGCGAAGAATGTGTGGTAATGAGATCATTGTCATGATTATTATCAAAAATTGGGGAAAACGCGAGCTTCTCTTTAAGAAAGACTCTGCTCGCGGTAATATATCAATTGTTGTTAAACCTAAATTTATGATCCAAAGAAATAAAAGAATAAAATAATATAATGACAATACTTTCGAAGAGGGTTGCATTTATACAATAATTTATCCGTAGACGTCTTATGATTACGTGCATACATCCGCTTTTCAGAAAGGGATCTTTTAAGTTATTCTAAAGAGATATGCGGGCAAGAGATATGCGACGTCATTGTCGCGCGGTACTGAAGGGATGAAGATCGATAATAGCTAAGGAGATCATCGTCCGGCGCGACGCGGCGTATCATGGTAACCCGTTACTCGAATTCTTCGCATTCCCGATGTCATTCCGATGGTGGTAGCGTCGACGGGGCACGGTATTCGCGTTGGTGCGCAAGACTTACCTTACCAAACCGGATGGTCTCATCACGCAGAAACCGCGTAATTAATTGATATCATAATGGGGACTGCCTTTACCTCACTTTACTGAGCCAAAGTAGTCAAACGTATACAGAGTGACTCACCCAGTAACCTCAGAAAACAGGAATTACGTGCGCGCGAGCGCGCGTTGTGTGCGCGCATCACGTTTTACTCCAAATCAAAGTTAAACCATTCATAGAAAAAAGTTAAAACATACAAAATAAAAATCAAGCTCGTGTATGCAAAACAATATAAGAAGGTTAAAGGCCAAAAAACAAGCGAAAAAACGAAAGATATTTATATAAATAAATAATTCAATATCTAATGATCGTCAAAAATAAAGAGGACGTTTCGACTACACAATCTTCATCAGCAAATAAAATTAAAAATTCAAGAATGTGTAAAACATTTAATTTTACGTTAGTATGTATTTTTGCGACTGTAAAAATAGTGTCTCTTACTTCACAAGAGATGTGTATACACTATTAAAAAAGATATGAAATTTACAACACATTTACGATACTACGGTAAATGAAATTTACAAACTGAGTATCTGAAATAAAAATTCTTGCACTTGTATAGCTAAATTCATATACGAACATGAATTTTAATCACTAATATAAAATTTAATACACACAACATTAAATATTAAAAACCCGTTTAAGATTTTTTTGAATACGCAAGGTAATAATACATATTTTCGATTGAAAATGAGAATATTTGTATATGAATTTATTTGTTGCAAACAAAGCATTGAAAATGAGCATAGTAATATTACTGCTCAATATTTTTATTTTCGAAATACCACTTCTTTAATTTTCAACTTCGTATTTGAAATTTCATATACGGTATCTGCATAAAAACTTCCTACATTTTATATTATTTTTAATACAGATTTTTTTATTTAACAGTGTAAATATAAGGCGTGTGATATGAAAACGCGGGCTCATTTTCTTTTGTGGATCAACACAGTGTAGTGATAGCGACTAAAACCTTCTGTCTATGAATTGCAGTAAAAGAACCAGGAAATTTGGAATTTTGATTCAATATCCGTTTGATTTAATAATAAAGAAATATGGACGTCGCGAGAATTCTTTGGTTCTAAATAGATGCTTGGCTTGAAACAGGAACTCTACGCTATTTATGGGCCGATCGCTATCTTCAATAGTTTCCTTTTTATAGCGTATTTTTTATTACATCGCTCGCGCTTTTATCCTTTTGTGTTTAATCTCTTATTTACAACATAAATAGATCCTGTTCTCATTAATTATAGAAATAGCAAGCTTTAAAATAAAAATTGGCTTGTTGTGCTTAAAGAATCTAATATTTTTTAAAAGAATCTAAATAAGGATAGATGGAAATTTTCGAATCTGTGTTAATCCTTGAAGCTTGAATTTTGGTCAAAGAAAACTCGAGTAAAGATTGAAATAAAACTAACAATTATATAATTTTAATATGATGCATAAAAAATTCTATATTTCTGCATTTAGTTCAACATTATGACAGTTATAGGACAATATGTAGCTTTAATTCTCTAATTCATAATTTTAATTTTATTGTAGCTTATAGTATATTTATTTCTATGAATTTTAACAAAAATTTGATAACTTTTAAAAAGTATATTTGACATTTGCAATGTAAGATTATTGACAGAATAAGCATAATATGAACGTAGTAAAAGAAGCGAAAGAATATGCAATAAGACTGTAAATTTAGACTACTCGCTCCATTTCACTAAGCAACTCCTGCCATCTCTTAGTGTGAGCCATAACTGTATCATAAGCCAAGTAGCTAAATATCAGTGACCGTTTTACAAGCTATTGATAGTATAATGACTGACCGAATCGTTTTAAAAACAAATACCAAAATCCAAGCTTCATAAATTATATTTACTTAGAAATGTTTAATGTGTGCGTGTGTGTAGAATAATATAATTCGGAAATATCTCATGTGTTAAAAGCAATGACTTACCACGCGTAGTCACGCAGATTTGAAGCGTAGTCGTAAGCGTGCGTGTCTAGATATTCTTAACTGTTAAAAAGTTATATCTTCATTAGTGAATTTAATATTGTACAAGTTGTTATTAATTTTTTAATATTCTTTATATCTAATCTTTTACAACATATATTGGACATTTACATTTTGAAGTACGCTTCAAATGTAACTTCACGCGTTAAGGCATTCCCGGCGCCAACTATATAAGAACCTTTATAATACGATAACACTGTCATATTACGATGAGATTATATTATGTTTGTTGTTTCTCAGTAACCATCGCGTACTGTACAAATTATTGTTATGTAATCGATAAACAAATTATCCTACAAGCCTTATATTGCACATTGCCAATTCAAGCGTGTTATTTTTACACGCATAAACATCTAAAAATAACACTTTTAACTTGAACTCTTTTTATATGCTTCTTGCCGTTCTAAATTACGTCATTTAACACGTTTAATCATATTAAATTAAAAATCAATACGTTCAATCGTGTTAAATGACGTGATTTAAAACGGCAAAAAATGTATAAGAAGAGCTTCAGCTAAAATAATACGCTTGGATTTGCAGTGTAGCTTCAATTTTTTATAAGCTTCGCTTCGCTCGTCGGTATTTAACTGCAGTCCCCACCTTGCCCGAACGATTCCTTTTTTCTTCGCTCTCAGCCTCTCGGTGTGTACGCCTTAGACTTTCACCGAAAGGAACTTAACCGTTCATTCATAAATTGATGATTGAAGGTTCTCCTGTTCTGTCTGGTCACGAATGATACGCGCACGCGCGTTTCACGCGCGCAAGCGACACCAGTTCGACTCGGTACATCGTTTTTTAAAGATATATATTGCAGTCACGACGGAGAATTAATGCGTGCCAGCAAATATGCAACAACCGACAATTTTCCTAAACGCCTGGTGATCCAACAAGTTTTAACCACACGCTAGTTTTCAGAAGCGATTGCGGTAATATGTCTCATAACGCGCTTAAAAGTTACATTTACGTCCATTTCCACCAATGTAAATTAATTTTAATCTCGGTTTAATTTATTCTGTATCTTTTTCTAGTTCTAAGAATTAGAATTGTTAATCTACATTGGTAGAAATGGACATTAGTCGTATATAATGATTTACTAGAGAATTCAATTCCAAATTTTACGCTTTGTGTGTGCTCGAGGATGTTTTAAAAAATGTTTAGAATGTATAAGTTTAAAGTGGCAAATTTCTCTGATTTTACGTCTTTAATAATAATTATCACATGCGTAACTTATCTTAGTTTCTGATTAAAACCACCGCGTCATAGGTACCTTTTAGAACTTGCTCTTTTCGCACGATAAAATTAATACGCTCGCAAATCACCGCGGAGAATTTTATCGGACAAGCAAGGATATGTCAAAGGCAAAAG
Source organism: Aphaenogaster floridana (assembly GCA_003063835.1). Taxonomy (NCBI): domain Eukaryota; kingdom Metazoa; phylum Arthropoda; class Insecta; order Hymenoptera; family Formicidae; genus Aphaenogaster; species Aphaenogaster floridana. The sequence goes on along the minus strand of NJRP01000466.1, from coordinate 51,466 downwards.
TGACAGAAACGCATAAATACGTGATAAAGTATTATCGGGAACGTATTAAGGCGATATCGCGCGCGCGTGAAAAGGGCGAAGGAAGATTCGAGGGGAGAATCGTTGCCGATGTAAAAGAAGAGGAAAAAGGAAGAAAAAAGAAGAACAAGAAGATGAGACGGCTGAAGTAACGAAGGAAAGAAGAAGATCGTGAAAAGTATCGAGATAGCGAGAATATAGGAGGAGATATCCGACGCAAGGGCGCGCCGGGAGGACTCGGGATGGAAAAGAAGAAGGAAGAAAAGAGGTGTGGCACGGATCTCTCTAGCATTGTGTCCGAGACGGCGCGCGCGGCTCGCGGCGCGCGTTCGCGTGTCAGGACTGGTCCATGCACCATCCAAATCTATGTATACGCGCCGAGAGATGTACGTGCATTAACCGGCACTCTCTCACGCATAGAGAGGAGAGAAGTCGCCTTCGTATATACCTTCTCCGCGACGACCGGCCGGCCAGCCGACCGACCGACCGACGACCGGGGGCCCCCGTACGTACGTGAGCCCGTTCCGTGCACGCACGTGCGTGCGTGTGTATCCTTTAGCGTGGCGACTTACACCACAAGCGTACGACAGACCGGACCGGTATTCAGAGCCTCGAAGGAGAGAGGAGCGAAAAAGGAGAGAGTAAGACGCGGCGCGACGCCGACGTGCGTGGCGTGGCGGGGAGAGAAGGTGGTTGGAGTAAGAAGAGGGAGTAGGCACGAGCCTAACCGCAATCAACGTCCCACGCGCCTGGACCAACATTTAGATGCCTTCTCTCTTTCTCCCCCCTTTCCCCCCCTCATCCCGCTCTCCCTCCCGCCCCCCCGCCCTGACTCCGCGTTTCGTTTTCGGAATTTTTCATTTCCGTAGAGCTCCGCGGAGCCGTTGTTACTCCGACGAGTTAGATTTTTGATATTTTATTAGATATGAACAACCGCGAAATCGCATCGATAGCTGAACGAAAGAGCGTAAAATTCAGCATTTGCCTCGTTTAATTAGGAATATGTTTAACGTGCGTATATAACGAATAATTGCTAAGAACTTTTGATCTTCTACCATACAGGGTGTAACATAATACGTAGGATCCACTTCAGCGATTGGATCGGCAGTGAAAAAGATTAAGATAAATTCATATAAATCCGCATTATCTTGTTTCTGTTATTCGAAATCTACTGTTTATAAAAAAAACCATGGATAAGATTAAAATACTCCGGTCCAATGGATTGAACAAGGTTTCCATAACATCTACACTGAGAGAAAAATTTACTAAATTTCAATAAATGTTTTCTCTAATAGTACCAATAAAGTATTCTTTTGAAATCAGTTAATATTTTCGGAATGAAAAAAATATTCATCCAATTGAAACAAAATTTTCTAAACCTAATAAAATATTTACTGAATTCAAAAGAATACTTTTGGTACTATTGATACTATTGGAGAAAACATTTAATGAAATTTAGTAAATGTTTCTCTCAGTGTAGTATGTGACGAAAAGATAAGAAAATGAATGATAAAATTCATTGCAACCTTATATTAAAATATAAGATGATTAAAGTTTGACCATTTTTTATGAATTTTTTATTGGAACAAAAAAATAAAAAGCGAGAAATAAAAACGATTGGAAATTTGAAACGAAGAGAAATATATTGGACATATATTCGTGTAAACTTCTTTTAATATCTTTAAATGTTGAATTTATTTCCGAAGTAGGTTTCACACATATTACGTTACACCCTGCGCGGTGCATTTATAAATTTTTTTCAGTACACTTATTCGGGGATGAAGATACGTTTAAAACGAAATAAGAATCCATGAAAATCGATTTTAAATGCGTTCGAGCCGATCAGAATTGCGTCGTAAATCCGAACGTGTTTTGCAGAATAAGGCATGTTTGTGTAGAGTACGATATGTAAGCGAAAGTTAAATAAAATCTGATAATCAGCTGCCTCGATGTTACATTACGATATCTGTAAAAAGGACTCGCTAGTTAACAAAATGTCCTTATCGTGGAGTTTGGGATTTATCAAGATAATCTGATAGTGTATCTTACTCCTTCCCATGCGATTATAGTCGCACGTGGTCTCGCGTGAAATAAAATCCAGGATAAATTACGGGCAGTGTCATCTTCTCTTCCTTGGTCTCATTCCCACCGTTTCTTGCTTTCTCGTTCTTACACGAGATCGTTTTTCCGTGCGCGCGAGGCACGCGGTGGATTACGATTTCGATCGGGACGACGAACGCGGACGGCGCGGTTGTGTTGTTCCTAAAAAAGGAGAACTCGTTGCGCCCCGACGCGATAAAGAGCGACGATCTTGGGGAGCTCCAAGTGGTGGAGCACATAACAGCCAGAACGGAATCGCATTAGGGCACGGAGAACCGTTTATTCGGTGTTTTATCGGACCAATACTATATACGCCACGTATACGTACCAGTGTGTCACTCTTCGATGTTTTTGTCTTTTCTCTGCCTGCGTCTCTGCAGCAATCATGATAATGGCATTTACGACACTTACATGACTGTCAGAAAGTTAAGATTTCTCGCTCTCTCGTGGATCGGTGATCTCTACGTCATTCTTTGCAGTTTACTGTTATTACGAAAATTCTCTTGGAAATACTGCCACGAATTTAGCAATATTTTAACAGACATTTAATTATATACTCTGTCCTATATATTTCTTAACGTTTATTTTAACTATAATTGCGCTGGATTTAATTTTGTTAAATTATTAACGGTTCATGATATTTATAGATTTATTTTACACTTCTACTTTGGTTTCTTCATACTTTTCAAATCGGTCGTATTTTTGTCTGTACTTCTTTTTTCTTTATTTTATTTATTTATATTATTATATTTATTTATATTACCCAGACAGCACACAACGTCCAGTGAACGTCCAATATTGATTGTTATTTAGTCCAAATATCCATGGACCTAATATAAACGCATACATTGTTGGATGTATAAAGTATATTTACATTAGACATTTTTAAAATATCCATTTTACATATTTATACTCTCAAAAAATTCTCATTGCAGTGCAGTCAATTGTCTTTGGAAGCGTTCAATAAAAATTCTTTAATCAGAATCTGCACTAAGTAGATAAAAATAATAGAAAGAAACAGATAATAAATAAATATAATAATTAGACATCTTCATTTGCATGCTTGTGCAAGAAAAATTTCATGCAAACGTGCATCAACTTGTTTTTTTACGTCTCTCTTTTTTCTTTTTTTTTCTTTGCCAAACATATTAAGTTTTCTGAAAATACTAAACGAATCATAAATAGCGGACCAAACATAAATAGCGAACTCACTTGGCAATAATTTCAGTAAAAAGTTATTTTTATTTCTTTTATTATTTAAGTTTTATTTTTTAACGAAAGTTGATAAAAATTTATTATTGAAAATAAAAAGGTTTAATTTAAGAAATTAAAATAAAGGATTGAAAAAAAGATTTAACTAATAAAAAATATTATGTTATGTCATTTTATACTAATTATGTTATATTATGTTAGGAGTTTATTTTATTAATCACAGCTACAATATTGTAAGAAAAAAATAAATTAATCAATATATATTAAAAATGTGCAACCCATCTACTTAAAATTTAGGCAAATTGAAGTAGACAAAGCACCTAACTTGTTCGCTGAGCAATTGAATGTAATTAATTGAATCCAAAAGTTAAAACTCGTTATATTTTATTGTTTGACAAATAGAATAATTGTTTTGTCTGCTTGAAATCATCTAATATTCTAAAAAAATTTTGATCCATTCAATCCTTAAACTGAACATTTTTGGAATGTTCAGAAGGGTAATACATGTTTTTAATATATCTTAAAAATGTTTTAGGCTTTAATCTGGACATCTTAAATATGTATGAAATGTCCAGTCTGTGCAATTTTAATACATTTTTAAAATGTTACTGTCCTGTCTGGATACATTGTTAGTTTAAGTCTACTTTACACGATCTATAATTCACGACAGAATTTGGGACAGAATTCTATTTATAATTTTATGCAACGTGTGAAAATATAGAAAACATATGAACAATCAGAATTATAACTGTAATGTTCTATTTTAAATAGAAAAGACACATCAAATATGCGCAGTACATAAATACCCGTGATTGATCAATTATATCTGGTGTAATGAAGATCTCTAAACTTTGTAAATAGTCGTATTTAATCGGATAGGCAAACGGAACCATCTATATATAAATGACATTTGCATATATGTCACAAATCACACTAAATATTTTTTTATGTCTACAAAGTTTATTTCTACGATCGGATGTTGCTATAATTGTGGATATTAAACTGATACTGTTATGATTAAAGAATTTTCCATAATATATTTTTATAAGTATTTATATATATTTCTTAATAACCTAACTACATCAATGAAAGAAACAATTAAATATTTTATACATAATTATAAATCAAATTATGGTTCGTGTAATACAAGAAATTTTTCTCATCTATAATTATATTTATAATTTGATAAATAAACTTATAAATAGTATTCTATCTCGAATTATAGATCATGTAAAATAGGCTTTATATTATATTATTATTAACATGAGCATTAAATAGTTGTCTGCGTATAATAGTCATGAAACTAAAGATGGTTATCACGTACCTTAGTACGTTCCCAGTCTCCTGATGTCAGAACAGTCTGCTACGATCGTCAAGCTTTTTTCTCGTAGGGCGATTCAGCTCGGCCTGGAATATCAATTAAATTTGCCCGGAGCACATGAATACCGTAGCCGTGATATTGCTTTCGTGATATCTTCTCAGGAAAGAGAAAGAAATCGGACGCAGTTAGATAGACACAACTGACATTAGACATATCGAAGATTATATAGTACACTTTAAGAAGAAAACCCAAGATTAAGCGAAAACAAAAAAAATACGATGATAATAATTCTCTTCGAACAACTAATTTATCAAACACTTTAGCGGATACTTTATAAACTTTATAAACTAACAGATACTTTATAAGCTTTATAACAACTAGCGGAAAATGAATATAAAAATTAATAGAAAGTTTTGAGGAACTCTCTCTTATAATGTTTCTGTAGTCACGATATCTCTTTGGATGCTATCGGAGTGCCTAATTTGGACGACAGTAAAGTTGAACGACGCACAATTTGACTACCGTTTGGACAACAGCGATGCCTGAATGGTCGCACAACACGCGAGGATCATCGCAGCAACTATACCGATTGAATAATTTCTTCTGTTTGGCACCAGTCGCGATGCATTTGATAGGTGAATAGACTCTAAGACCGCTGGGCTTGCGAATCAATTTTGATACAAAACAATTGTGTGCTGCCTTATCATCAATTGCAAGCGCACAAAACATTCGTTCACAAAACACAGTAAATACGAGCAATTTGATTGCGAATGAAAATTTATTAAAAATGCAGAATTTTATTTGTTTAATACAACATCTTAATTATAAGTATACATCCCAAGGAGAACAGAAAAGTCAAAATAATGTCAATTTGGCATCATATTGACCAAATTTATGTCATTTTTTGGTCATGATTGAAATCTCAATCTCAGATGACTTAAAAATGACTTTATATTGACTTTTTTTAATTATGTCTTTTTGATTTTTAAATTGAGATTTCAATCATGACCAAAAAATTATTTGGTTAATATGCTGTCAAATTGACATTATTTTGACTTTTCTGTTCTCCCTGGGATGTAAGCCTATTCGCTCGAGGCTGAATCTTATTGTTAGTGCCTAATCATTTTTTGAATTTATATACATTTCTTCAACCTCTCCCCTCTTAACTACGCGCCAACAATTTTGTCGGTCTTAAAACGCAGTCCCTAGCTAAAGCCGGAAATATAATTAAATTGATAATCAATTTCCCAAGGAGAACAGAAATAATGTCAATTTGACATATTGACCAAATTATGTCATTTTTTGATTATGATTGAAATTTCGATAACTTAAAAATGACTATATTGACTCCTTTTTTATTATGTTTTTTTTATTTTTAGATCGAGATTTCAATCATGACCAAAAAATGACATAAATTTGGTCAATATGATGTCAAATTGACATTATTTTGACTTTTCTGTTCTCCTTGGGTTAATATACTAATGCAAAAAGCATCTTTAAAACCCTGTAAAAAACTTGTTGCAAAAAATATCACCTCATCCTGATGACAAAATTGTTGGCGCATAATTTGTGAGGTGGGGAGTTGAAGAAATGTATATAAATTAAAAATATTATTAGGCACTAAGATCCAACCTCGATCGAATAAGGCTTATATGTATACTTATATTTGTGTTATTTATATCGGTCTGTATTCACGTATTATTGTCAATATCTCAATTTTTAATATCGATTAAAAATCGGCTGTTGCAAAAGGTGATCGTCAAATTCACCATTTACTACAACAGCTTCGTATTTTTATTTCATTCTGCAATTTCTCGCGTGGTAAGTTCGCTAAACGATACTCGCGTTACTCCGACGCGCGCGTTCTTCTCGGGGAAGATATCGCGAACCGAGTCGGGGAAGAAAGGTGCGATTTACATTTTCGCGCAGAATTGCGAGCGCTGCTAATCAAAAAAGGCCGGGTCTTTCCGCGAATAAATTTTCGACGCGATGTCCCGCCAATGTCTGACTTGTCACCAAATAGGATAGGAGGTGAATGAGACGCGTATATACATTCATCACTCAGCGAGTCCCTCGCCATACATCTCGGAGGCTCGGCCCTCTCGTTCCCTCCCAAGTCGCCGCGCTCCCTCCTGCAGCCTGATCGAGCGCGGAAGCCCAAATAAGGGGAAATGCACGGCGAATTAAGCCCTCTCCTTCTCACGTCTCGCGCGATACCACCGAAGAGGCGCCAGTCTCAACTGGAGCCCGTGGACGGGGAACGCCTGAAAAATTGATAAAAAGTCGACCTTCGGGTCTAGAATTTTAGAATTCCCGGAGATCCATTGGCTACAGCTTTCGCGAGGTATGTATATGGACGGCGATCAGTGACGCGGCGATATGTGAATCATCCTTCCGATGTAATCTCCAGTTGCCCAATATTATTTAACATAAAAGCGAGGTTTTTGTGTTATCATAAGATTCATAGCGTTTTCAGGCATTCCAATCGAAAGAAAGACATTTTTGAAGAGACTCTTCGATGTAAGGTCTCGAGAAGACTGAAGAAGAAGAAGAAGAAGAAGAAGCAGCTGCAGATTTTTCGCTACGATGCTTAATTCAGTCTGAAGATGTTTTTCGATTTTAAAAATAACGCGTCTCTTAATATTACTACCAAGAGCTGATAAAAGTCTTCAAAGCTGTATCTCCGTTCTGATTTTCTCTCGGTTTAGATTTTGGACAGTCGCTTCAGCGACAAACGAAGATTCAACTCGGAGTCACGGCTCGATTCTGACGGTGCGCAGATAAACGCGCAAAACCACCGGCTCGATCGCTTCTACGATTCTCTTCGGCTGCAAATGGTGGTAATTTAAGAAAGATAAGGCGTCAACATTGTGGCGTGCGCGATCGACAATATCGCGAAGCGCACATCTCGAACGACGTGATGGGAGGAGCCCGGACTCGCGGTTCGCGAATTTTAATGGCGGATTTTTGCGGCTCGCCAATGGTACGCTCGCGAAGTCTTCCGCTCCCGCTCCGAGATTCAACGTACGATTCAACGATTTCACCAAAAGATATGTGTATACATATATATGTGTACATATATATATATGTATACATATATGTGTGTGTATATATAATATATATATATGCACATTATGCGTTACGTGATTTGATTTGAGGAGAGCTCCTCGAAGCGAACTCGCGTGGGACACGCTGCCTTGTCGCGTGCCTCGCCACTTCTTCAGTGCCGCTCAACCGTGCGATGTGGTGCACGTAATTACTTCACGAAATCATCGCACACCTAACCCGTACAGTTTAGGCGTGTTATTCTTGTTGAAATTTTCTTATTTGGCCGGTTATTCGAATAAAATTTTACTTGTCGCTCGTATTATTCGTAATATCCCATCTGGAAACTGAATCTTCAACGTTTCGCGCAGTCATACTTCTTCGTGTCACACATCTGTGATGTGCTACTTCATTTCGGTTCGTTTTCGATAGTGCCTGCAATGCGGTATTGTTAATGTAAATTTTATTATTTCGAGCAAGATTAAAAGATGAAACAGATGAGATTTTTAAATACTTCCATTCCACGAATGCACTCTCTATTTATGTGCAGCATAGATGCTTTTATAAGATAAAATTCAGTGACAGTTTAAAAGTAAAATTCTAATTTTTTTATGCTATATTGTTTCTGAATACTGTTTATTAATCGAAAGTTTAACGCATACACCCTTGTCGATAAGGATCTGATAAGTTCTCTCTTAATAAAATATTAATTGTCTGAAATCAACAATTGAGGCGATACTTTTGTGCACAGAAAAAAAATGCTGCTGCTTCAATTAAAGTCTACGTCACGGGCTGCCACAAACATAAATAGTTCATTTAATTGTATTATGATTGGACCAAATATCTAGATTATTCTTAGATATATTATATCTTAGATTAATAACATTTAGATTATTAAAAGAATAATCTAGATATTTGGTCCAATCATAATACAATTGAATGAACTATTTATGTATGATTATTCTTTTAATAATCTAAATATTTGGTCCAATCATAATACAATTGAATGAACTATTTATGTTTGTGGCAGCCCGTGACGTAGACTTTAATTGAAGTAACGGCATTTTTTTCAGTGTGTATTTGGGCGCAAAGAGCCTAGCGTATAAAATAACAAGAAGCCAATTTTTTAGAACTACAAAAAATTACGTAAATGTACAGCTAACGCAATTTTCTAATATTTCTAGATGATCGCTGCTTCATTCCCGATATGGATTCGTATGGATAATCCCAAACGCAGTTTCATAAGCGGCGCAGGAAGCGGAATACTTAATGAATGTAGGAAAAGGACTCGAATAAAATCTTCTACCGCAGCACGGGGCAGAGAGTATGAGATAGGAGACAGCTCGCTTACCGTTTCGACATACGAATGATATCATCGCTCGCAGGAGCGGATTCAGTCATTCTAACAGCGCTCAAACGCGCTCGCGCGCGCGCGCACATTCACTTATTGCAGGCGATAAATAGCTCCGAGCTTCGAGTTTTTTAATATTCAGATGCAGACTAGCTTAGCTATATTCCGTTGACACTAAACTGCGCTTGACATCTGTAGGTGCCTGCATATATGAGAAATTGAATTAAGAAATAAACAAAACGGCTCGCATAATTTTGAATTAATAAAAGTAATAAAAACGAACTTCGAATTTTTCAGTCAATGGAAGGAATGAATATCTTCTTAATATTTCTGAAAATTTCCATTCTTCCTTCAATTATTGTACGAAAGAATTTTGGCTAATATAATTTAACATTAATACGGTACTAGCATATTTTGACGTTATTAATTAGTGTAGCAATACAAAATTACATGATATTTCTTGTATGATAATATATTAAAAAGATTTGTGTATTTATATATTAAAATTATATAAACTATGTAGGTTTTTTATCACGCTGTGTGGTTTAATACAAGTTACCGTGAAAATATTTCATTGTTTTATCGTCGATATAAATTTGTACAGATAATCAAGTAAAATTTTATAAGCAAATTTATTTTGTCTTAAAAGAGAGAAGTCAATCATTTTATTCTAATCTAATCATATGGAAACTCAAACGTACGCGATTTCTGCGCTTCATGCAAAATATAACTGAAACATCCGCAAGATTCAAACATATATAATCTATCCCATTAATCAATTAGAACGGCTAAATACTGCTTTCTACGAATATCACAGGAAATCTAACTGTCGACCTAGTTCACATCTATCATGTATTCCTAGTTCCGCCGACAACAATTATCTTCAATAGCAGAGAATGTCAACGTTTTTACTTCGCGTGTGCCGTGCATACAGCTCGAAAGAAGGATTCTTTCTCTCCTGCTTCATCTCCACCTTCTCCTCATCTCGCAGCCTCGCCACGCACGCCTGTAACCAAAACCCAGCTGTCTTCCGCGGCCAGCGCGCGTACTGTAACTCGTTCTCCACCCACCGAGGGATCGAAGTAAGCAACGGTCCTGGAACCTGTTTCGAACCATTTGAGAGTCTCTGCCCTGCCTCGTCCCTGCATCGTCCATCCCTCATTCCCTGTCCTCCTCCCGCCCACTATACCACCTTTTGCGCCTCCTCGTCGCTCGCCCGTTTCTTTTCTCTCTTCTTCGTAACATTCTCTCGCTATCTCACTTTCTCTACCTCTTTCGCTCCCTCTCTCGTTGGTGTTGGCTCCACGTATCTCGGCGCGTAATATCACGCACGTCATCGTCACGAAGATGTGTACGCGGTGTCTCTCCGTCGGTGCTCTGTACGAAGAAAGCCAGAGGAACATGAACCAAGATGGTTCGACGGATGAATGAGAAGGAGAAAACGGATGGGGAGGAAAACGCCAGAGAAGAAGACTGCGGGAGGGGAAGGGAGCGGCAGAGAAGAGAGTGAGAGAAAGAGAGAGAGGAGGGTAAAGATACGAAAAAAGAGGAGGAGGAGGAGAAGGAGGAGAGCGGTCAACACTGGGAAGGCGAGGCGGATGGGGTATGGCACACGCCACACGCCATCATAATGGAATAATGAGGCAGAGACGATAGCAATCGCGCAGAGGCTCTTTTTCCGCGCAAGACGACCGTGTATTGAAGCGCCCGTGAGAGATGTACGCGACCGCGCACGAACGCAGGAACGTCGTGGACGAATTGAGCAAATCAGAGCCACATCCGATGAGGTCAGATCAGCACGGTCGTGCCTCCAAGACCGCGTGTTCTCGGCCGTCGCAAATGACCGGAGGATATGACAGAATGTAGGAGAATGTACGTCGTATATACGCTAACGACTAATAGCGCGACGCGAGCGACCCGTATGATGTACTTACTTGCGATGGTATCACGTCGCAAAATAAATTGTATATAGAGCGATAGAAAAAAGGGTTTAAGACTTGGATAATCACGGAGTTAAATGTCGACTTGGAACGAAAAATTGATTTTGTCAGAGATAGAAACATTTTGATAATACAGAATCTCGTGAAGTATTCACTCTTTTGATGATCTTAAGAATTTTGGAAAATCACTCCTGCTTCTGACGTGGTTAATTTTTCGATCTATGATCAGAGATCTTTCACTCAGTTTGGCGAGTTCACTATTCATCCTCTAAGTCTTGAATCCTTATTTTAAGATATTTTGTAAAACTTGATACCGTATATTTTTGTATAGTTTGTATATTTTTGTTATTATATTTTTAATATGTACTATACTTGGACCCCCATATGCAATAAGGACCCAACCGACATTTTGAAGAAAAATGAGTTAACTGGTTGTTCTAAGTCTCAAGTTGATGTTTTTAAATTATGCAAAAAAAATTAAGCCATACAAGTTGGGCCATTTTATTGGTAATAAAGCATATGAAGAGAAAGCATAAAAGAACCAACTGCTTTTTCTATGTCTGTTTTTTAATGTACTTCTAATTTATTTTGAAAAATATATTCTGCTTTTCGTTTAATTTGAGTAAATCATTCAAAAGAAATCTCATAAAGATTTGGTTTAAGCCGATTATTTTAATTGTAATAACAAAACTTCAATTACTTATTACTCAAAACTACCTCCTTTTTGGTTGGGTCCTTGTTGCATATGGGGGTCTACTTGTTATTACATTTATAATATATACTATGCTATCTACATAAGAATTACATATCACCACGTGAGAAAGCATGTAATTTTGTGTTACTTCACTAATTACTAGTACTAGCGTAAAAGCGCACACGAATACCGTGACATTAATGTTAAACCGTACTAGCCAAAATTCTTTCGTACGGTAATGAAGGAAGAACAAGGGCAACGGTAGGAGATTACAGCAGGAGAAGAAGAAGCTGTGGCACGTGACCCCGAAGAACACCAGAGTCAACTCGCTTAAGTAGCCGAGCTCTGCTCTTTGACCCAGCCGACAATTTCGAATTATGTCTCTCAGAGGGAGGAGAGCGAGGGAGAGGAAGAGGGAGAAGGAGAGAGCGGATATACTATAGTCAGAAACCGTCCTCCCCTCTTCTTCTTCGCGACGCGAAGGTAACGTTCATTCGCAACTTCTCGTATCTAAGGCGACCGGAATGCTAATCCGGTGTCGCTCGTGGCTTCGCCGTAATTAGTCAGGATGAGGTGGTTCGAGAGCCAGGCGTGCGCGCGCGCGCGTACACTTTATCTATAACTCGTTGAATAGAAGCGGCGAGCTGAAGAAGCACAATAATCTCCAGCGAGTTATCTCATCGAATTGTCCGCGATAGCCCAATCGAGTACTAATTACGCGCTCGATTCTCAGTTTGTTTTTTGCAATTTGGTCGCCGTTTCATGCACTGCGAATGGGCGACTTCGGTTACAGTAGAACATGTTATTTGAGGGCAAATCATGCTGTAAATATGCTGTAACTGCGGACGGTTTTGAGCATCGGTTGGAGATCTGCAGGAAATTTATGTTCCCTTGAATGGACTAAAGAGAATGTTTTGCTTCAAATCTTGTTTTTTCATCAGTTCTATTTCTCACCTAAAAATATCCTATTTCAAATTAGATCTAATGAGTGTACGTCATTAAAAATTTTATGTCAATATTTAAAAAATCCTGTCGTCAAGATATAAAAGAGTGCAAAATGTACAAGAAAATCTGAAGAATTGTAAGGGAAAAGAGTATCTTCTTATTCCGTATGGATATCGCGATATGGATTCTTAAGGCCTTTACACATAAAATCGCGTAAGGATGTAAAACGTAAGCGTAAGAAAATCGACCAATCCCAATCGAGTATTTTCCCCTACTGGGGTTACGGACAGCACAATACTTGATTGGGATTGGTCGATTTTCTTACGCTTACGTTTTACGTCCTAACGCGATTTTATGTGTGAAGGCCTTCATATACATTAAGTTTTCTTTTACGCTTGCAATCGTAATTCTTTGCTCCTTTGTGCGTTGCGATATGTATTATAATGCAATCAGAGATTGGTCAATGTTAAATGCGAAAGTCGAAACGTTTTTACGAAATGTTCCCGAAGAAACGAATGTCTTCGCGGACGGATCACTTCGCGACCTCGCGAGAGCGACTCGTGCCCAGCGGAGAATCGCTGGGGTCTACAACATGCGTAGTTGTACCTCGCTGAGGAAGACAAATGATCCACTCGGACGCGAGACAGTTAGCGTACGGCGAGAGGCGTTGGCTACGAAGAAGCGCCTCTTGGTTCCAAGTCTGCCCCCGGGGCAGACCGACTCATTCGCTTGATCTCCATTGCCATTATGATATTAATGAAATGCCGCTAAAAAGGTGTGTTTGCTCGGTAACGCGAGGCCCAGGGGTGGGAGATGGCGAGATAGATGTTAAGCCCACGTAGAACAGTCTTACCCGATATGGCTCGCAACGCCTGTGACTATGCCACCGCCATGGCGATTCGTGTTGTCGTAGTTGTTTCCGTCGCTAATCGTTGTCATCGTCATCGCGTCGTGCTGTCGTCGTCATCGTCGACGTCGACGTCCTCATAGTCCTCGACGTCGTCATCGACGTCGGCCATCGTCGACTTCCGCCGACACCATATTTGACGATGTATCTTTAATGATACCATTATTGAAACTTTTCAGTTGCCGATCAATCGTTTCTTGCTCTCCCTTTATATTTATCATGCCTCTCATGTTAATTCAAGAGTCTGTGTCCTCGGTCGTGCAGCCAGCTTTGCTCACTTCGTTGAGGATAAACTGACTCCGAGAGCTAAAGAGCTACCGTCCTTTTCCATTCGGAGGACGAAATAGGTTCAAGCTGTGAGGCCGACGACCTCTGAATCCTTTGTCGAATGGCGATTCCGTGGACTAGCCTTTCGTTCTGGGTCCATCCATGGATCTTCCCGATCCCACACGTTTCGATCTGTCGCTAAAATTGATGAACGTGAAATTTTATTGTTTCCTTTTTTTCGGCACTGTTTTGCCGTGACTCCTTACGTTGTGTCACCGATCGATTAGGTGTCTTCCGGCACGCGCGTGCAAAAGCAAGAAAGGAGAGAGATAAAGGAGATAAACTCGGAGTACAGAAACCGGAGGAGTGGAATTCGCGGGGATAAAAGAAGAGAGAAGGAGATGAGAGAAAAGAGGACACGCTTGGAAAGAGAGATGGGAGAAAGAGCCTCTCTTTCTCTCTCTTTCCCTCTCTCTCTCTATCTCTTTCTTCCTTTCTCTCTTTCTCTTGCACGGGGGTGCGCCCACGCCGGTGACGTCACCCAGCGAACGTCGGTTGTGGTACCGACGATGAACGCGTTGGTGTTCAAACGTTCGGGGCACTGAGAAAGAGGAAAGATTGACGAGACAGAGACGCTATCGTGCCTCGAGGAAGGGAACGTGGAGCCGGTCGTCGGTACCAAGGGGAGGGATAGCCGGATGGAGAGAGGACACCGCGAGATGTACCGGGTTCGGATCGGGGAACGGGGGAAATACGGCGAGGAGGTATATACGGCGAGAGAGAAGAGAGAAGACATCCTTTGCACGCGGGGAGGGTGGCGGGGGAAAAGGAATGAATGGAGATTGCAGACCACGCGGGAGAGACGAATGGCCCGGAACCCGTGGAGGAAACGGGGGCGAGACAAGGGCGAGGAGAGAGAATCCGCGAGAGGAAGCTAACGAAGATGAGGGAAGGGGGGTAGGGAGAGGAAGGGCGCAGGGAGAGGGGGGAGGATGAGGGGGGGCTGTTTCGCGTAGACAATCACCGTCAACAGTAGCGGGAGTACCCACGGGGTGATGTCGACGACACGTGACGCCGCCGCTTGAATCTCGTCATCGCCCGGCCCGGCGTCGCGGGGAATCGAACGCGAGCGCGCGACGCGCCAACGACATCACAAACCGCCTCCGATCTCTCGGCGCGGGTCTCCTCTCCTCCGCGTCTCTTCGCCTCGTGAGTGCACGAGCGCGCGAACGTGCGAGCGCGCTCTCCAGGCACCCGACAGCTTCGCGCGCGAGCCACGCTTTATTAGTCTAGCGCGGGCCATCGCTGAACCCCTTTAGTCGCTTCTCTACGCTTCGCCTTGTCTCGCCTTCGTCCTCGCCTTCGTCGCCTCGCCCGGTCTCCCTCGCCTCGCCGCGCACCGCCATTGGCCATCGGCCATCGGATCAACGAGAGGACCGACGGAGAGGACCCGTGGATGCGAGTGAGCCTAAGCGTGATAATAGGAGCCGGCGTGTGAGGACAGTGCGACGGGGTTCGCGAAAGAGAGGAAGGAGCCGAAGGCGCGCGAGAAGGAAGAGAACCGAAGGTGGGGCCAACGTGTCAAAGAGAGCGGAAGGTCGATGCGCCGGAGGAACACGGAGGAAGAGCAAGAGAGCGGTATCCTTCGGTGATACAGTGCGACCAGCACTCGTACCGGTACGTCGCGTTTATCGGCCACGCTCGCAACCAACGTCCGAGAACATCCTTTTCCGGCACGCTCGAAGCGATTCTAGTTCGACGCGGTACCATTCGAAGGAGAGCGATACCAAGTACCGATTTATTGGATAATTGTCCGAGAACAATTTTATGACCGGCAAACCTCTGCCGCGTGAGCATATTCGGTTCCTCGAAAGCACTATCAGGAATACTATCGAGGAGACACAATCGGTTCACAAATTTTCATACGGAATATAACGGCGAGGTCCTTTGGCTCCGTCTTATCCTCTCCAAGAACGTTGGCGATCGTCCGTGCCGAAGGGTAGCGCGGGTCACGCGACAGATCCGCGTGTTCCACGTCGGAATCGCCTCGCGATCGCGGAGATCGCCGAATGTCTCTCAGCTCAAGTGTGTTGTCCGTACGTCCTCGTGAAATTCTGACTGTGGCGCGAACTGGACTACGTGCGGGAACGGGCGAATGACTGGGTAAATCCCCCGAAGAGGGTGAAGAGGGTGTCTCAGCGGCGCCGTGACATGTACGCGCGTTCACCCGCCTCCTCCACGGCATCGTCGTCGACGAAGGCACGCGAGTCGGCGGTGCGCGCGCGACCGGGCGCGAGGATCACGTGGATCGGCACCGCGACGACGACCGGCGACGGGACAGGTTGAAAAGATGCTGGCGCTCGCGATGCGCCGCGAACACACGACCGGGCGCAGCAATTACGAGCCCGCGAATCCGCTCGCGGGGTTCGAGCACCTCCAGCACAACAACGGCAATCCGTTCGCGGTGGTGCCCGCAGCCGCCGCTGCCGCTGCCGCCGCCGTCGAGGGTCGGGCGCGCGATGCCAGGCCGGAGGCCGCCGAGGGTGAGCTGCAAGAGTTCGTGGACATTGCGCAAGTGCAACAGCTACTGCAGCAGCAGCAGCAGCAGCAGCAACAGCAGCAGCAGCATCAGCAGCAGCAGCATCACCATCATCATCATCAGCAGCAGCAACAGGCGACCGCGACGGCCGCGTCTTGCATCTGGGGAGCGGTCTACCCACCGCCGCCGCCCGCGCTGGGATATCATCATCATCACCATCATCATCATCACGTGCCGCCGCCGTCAGGTAATGTCCGAGCGTCTGTAACGAGCGTCCCAAACGACGCGAAATCGAATGGACGGTTCGAGGGAATGTTTCTCCCTTTCTTTCCCGCGAGGGACCGCGAAGAGACCGCGAGTATCTTCCGCTTTGCCGCGCGAAGATTCGGAGTTGCCCTCTCCTCGACGTGACTCTTCTTGCGACGCCACGCGCATTCGCGAGATGAACGCGAGAGACATAATCCACGTCACTCTCTCGAGCCATTCGACGTTTCTTTCTTCCGCGGTTTTTTTTCTGCCGCGGTTTCACTCTGTTTATCGGCGGGAACAGCGACTCGTACGGCTACCGGTATTAAACACCGGTCCAAACGCACTCCCCGCGCTACCGTATGTATGATAATCGATCTTTAAGAGCTTTAAGATCGGCACGACGAAACCTGTATTTCTAGACTGGCTATTAAATTTCTTGTCACCACGCGAATGTAAGAGTCCTTCGTGGAAGGCGCGTTGTGTTGATAACGATAGAATCAAGCGCGGAGCCGAGATCACGCTTATTCGAAACGATCGACGCGAATCGAACTTTCGTCAACGAAAATTTTCATCGGTATCTCCAGTACGGATTCGCGACCAACGGTAGTGTAGACGTTTTAATCTTCGCACCGCTTAAATGTCGGTTATTTTCGTAATAATTATCTGTCATTGTTCGATATCGAAGTAGCAAGTTGTTTTTCACTGCCAAATTTTTTACTGCATGAAATCGCAATCGTGAATGCGATGCTGTTGATCAAATCGCATTCCGAACCGTCCATTCGATATTTCGAAAAATACGCGTACGCATCGTACGAATTATTAACTAAACATAAATGTTAAGCAGAATAGTACTCACATATTACCCTAGACCGAACGCATTCTGTGGCTTGCACCCTTTTAACCCGTAACAATAGTTCTCAAAACGAATTATTCGCTATTGAGTTCGTAATTCTCAAACGTTTCTAACCAGTTGCTGCATATAGCGATATTTATCACATAATATTGACAAAAGGAATAATAGAAACAACTAACGATTTGTTTGCCGTACAACCGAAAGCTTCTATATTAACCACGTTGAAAACTACAATATCGTAACTCAGCCACTGATAACTTTGCTACGAGCACCTTAATAATGAAACAATAATTTGCCTTAATGTGCAAGAAATATCTGAAAAATGCTTCTCACCACGCCTTTGTCAAACGTCAATCGATGGACGTTCCTGCGATATTTAAATCTTATTTCTACTCGATAAAGCGAGGACGATATTTAACGAATACGACATATGTTGGCGACGATTATATTCGTGAACATAAACCGCATACGCAATTTTCTGTCGCCTAAATTGATTTCAATACGTATACGTATCATTCCTTCTATTCACATTTATATTAGAAATTAATATTTAAATAAGACATTGCAAAATAATTATTAATAAAACATTACAAAATGACAACTTACGTTGACAATTTTTGTTATTTTTGGTACGCTTAGTTCAGTTATTTACACTTAGAGACATTGCAAAATAATTATTTTATAAATAACTGAACTAAGCGTACAAAATAATTCTTTTGTAATGTCTCTAAGTATAAATAACTGAACTAAGCGTACCAAAAATAACGAAAACTGTCAACGTAAGTTAAAATCACCGTAAAAATATTCGCTATTGTCATTTCGAATTGATGGGATCGAAGCCTAAGCCATCGGAAATTTTAAACGGCATTACGGGGGAGTATTGTCTTACTAGATATCAAATCTTATTAAATAAATTTTGTTCTACGTAGAGAGGTGATTTACAAAGTTTTACCGACGGCAGAATGCAGATTCTAATTCATGTAGTGTAACTTATAAATACATGTATATATTACATAGAAGGAATTATCATATAGTATACACTCTCGGATTTGCAAAGATTAGAATGCCTTAGAACCGATAAGATTTCGAACTTACGTTAGTGCAAGATACGAATTTACGTGCGATTTCAGATCTTGCCGTCGGATAATCGCTGTCATCGCTGACAATCGAGACTGGCGATCTTGACGCGGACTGATCCAGAAACTCGTTATAAAACATCATGTAACGATTTTTGTGCATTACACGTTTTTCACAATATTTATAAATAAGTTCATCGTCACGTAAAGTAACTTTTCGTTAATATAATTATAATTTGATGGAAAACAAAGACGTCGCAAGCAATCTAGTGCGTAGGTAGTAGAAATTTAATCGCCGTTTGGGAATCCAATAAAATTTCGGTGTGTACTATTATAATAAATGCAAAAACTGTCGTACAGATTTAACACGCAGAAAGAGAGAGAGAAAAAAGAAAAAAGAAATTTCGATGCAGATTTTAGAAACGCGCATTTATCACATAAAATATTCTTGCATCTTTAAAATGCACTGATTTTTCGCAAACTTTTTATTGACATCTTCTGTACGTCGCGTCGTACGTACGGAATAATTTACAAGCTCTACGATTCTCGGACCGGAAGATTATAATATACCTATGCATAATTATCTCGTAAACAGGTTCTCTCTTCTGCGTCTAGCGCTCTTTAGACGCGGCGCCGCTTGCGAAAGACAATATGTAAAGGGACGAAAGGGAGAAAGAGCACGCGTATTGAGAGTCGCCCAGCACGAGCCGGGAAAGATATTGGAGAACCGATAACTCTTAATTCACCACGCGCCGTCGGTAGTCCCGCTGAATTGGACGTGCTACATCACCAGGTCAAGTTTGTACGAGGGAACGAAACCGCCTCCCGTCGACGTTAAAGTGGTTGAAAGTCCTATGATAGCTGGTCCTCATTTAAAGGACACCCGCGGAGATTCATGAACGTCTATGGACCGCGTTCAATCTAGTCCGATGTGTACGAAAAACACACCCACGGAAAAGTACAATAAGGTTGCCACAACCACAATTTGGTACAGCCACGTCCTGTGGTTGTCACATTCACATTGTTTTGTGTAGTGCATGTATATATGTTTGTTTCAACATTCACTATGTTTGCTGTACCAAATGCATATAGTTGCCTTCACATCAATGTGAATGTGACAACTACAGGACGTGGCTGTACCAAATGTTACTATTATTGTGGTTGTGGCAACCTTATCGTTTTTTCGGCACGGAAAAAACGATAAGGTTGCCACAACCACAATTCGTACAACAAACATAGTGAATGTTGAGACAAACATAGTGAATGTTGAGACAAACATATATAGATGCACCAAAACAAAACAATGTGAATGTGACAACCACAGGACGTGGCTGTACCAAATATTACTATTATTGTGGTTGTGGCAACCTTATCGTTTTTTCGGTGCACCTTCGTGCTGCGCGCCACATTTTTTTCCTTTTGACTACGCGGGTCTCGCATGCGAGAAAAATCTGTTATCCCATTCACGCGTATACGCACGCGGATCGAAGCGCACGCGTTGCGTAGGTCATTATCTAAAGTGTCGTACCTTCGTATGGTAACGCATAGTAAATCGCATGTACACGCCTGACATTTCGTTATTATTGTATGGATTCGTAAGACAGGAAATCGTACATCATACACGAACCCACAGTGGGCGGATAAAAGGGAACGAGTCACCTTCTCTCTTTCTCTGCCTCTCTGTCTTTCTCTTTCTCTAGATGCCCGGCTCTCATTGACGTCCTTTTAATAATGCTGGTTCTGCTCGCGCTCTCTCTTCTTTCTCTCGCACAGAGCTGCGCATAAAAGTTCTCAGCAGAAGATACCTGCGAGCATTAATTTTTATGATACATCACGTTACGTGAAACTACGAAATTTCTCGCCGTCAGTTTGTAGACAGTCATTGGCTTTTCTTTTTCGCAGAGGTGTTCTTTCAAAATTTGAGGATATTAAAAAATCTCATCGTAATATAAATATAACTTGGTGATATTAAATATTCATCGATTGAAACTCACGTTTTTTTAGAATTAAAAGATTAAGAAAGCACATTAAAAGTATGTGATAAAATATCGTGCTTTTTTATAATAACAATAGATTTATGAAAAAAGAAAGATGATAGTTCAATTATATGAGTAAGCAATTTTTCAAGAAGAATTTACGCCCCCACAATCTAGCTCTTATCAATCTATTATCTGTCTTATTTCTGTTATTGTCAAGATTTTATATCTTGAACAGCCCTTTTATCTCGTCTATGTATATGTACGTCACTATGGTCGATAGGATAATAATCATAGGAAAATTGGCCCTTTTTCATTTTCAAAAATAATTCCCGAAAGGAAACGGTATGAAAGCAAATTATGGATACAATTCGAGATAATAATTCGCTGGAAGAATACATTCTGCGACAATCTGGCGTGATTGCCAAATTAACCATTTATATATTTAGATTATAATAAAATAATCGCCGGGGGGATAATATCGTTATTTTATTACGCTTACGTCGCGTGACAAAGTACGGGCATATGCCGAAACGTCGTCACAGCCTTATCGCATACGTCAAAGCTGACGTATACCCACCCTGACAATCGATCGTAAAATGCGGTAAAATTTTTATCGTAACTAAATTACGTATATGATAACGTAAGAGGTGCAAACGTCGATATTGCGTCACAGATGCCTTTATCAGAGTATAATCGTGCGACGTGATTAAAATGTGAGTAGTCAACATCGCTCTTCGTATAACACGAAATGTCACGCCGATAATTATTTGATCCATTCTTGCAGATATCGGCAGCGCGTGAAATCGATTAGCGAAACGATATCATAAAGGTTTCCGATAACTAAACAAGCAGCGTGCTGTAAGACAAGCGTCCTCCTCAAGATAAAATGCGCATTTAAATATCAATGGTGCTTGGCTATTGTATGTGATGTCCTTTAAATAAATTAAGATCAGCGAGATTTTTAACCGATATTTTCTGTAGCCTGTCTTTAAAAAGGCTGAGCTAGCTTCAACCGAAGATTTGATAAGAGAGTAATTTCTCGACTATTAACTCGGCTTTTTCATACATTTTAGCATTGTTTTCAAGTTTAAGAAGGGAAACGATTTTTTTTTTTTGACGAGTACTTTATTTGAAAGTTTTGCCGAGAATAATCGATAACAGGTGTATTATTTATCTCTCAGACCGATCCAGATAATTGACGTCTTATTATACCTGCTATTCCCATTCAACGGAGCGTAAAATCAGATACTTTAAGTGGCCCTTGCGTACGCAATTGTTTCGCGTAGCGTCATACACACCAATTACAGAATACCACTTTACCTACTTGACACATTCTTTCTTGAATTACTTGAACCGTTGAGAAGAAGCTAAACCGATCAACTGCGCAAAATAAAAAGTAGAGAAAATTGATGAGAGACTCAATTAGTGTCACGCGATTAGTGTTACTGCTCGAACGAACTTTCCTTAGAAGGACACACAGCCACGGGAATTCCAGAAACATAATCTTAATGCTCCTACGTACGATTATGGAAAAATAAAAAGTTACGAAAGTTTGTTGTATCTCACTTAACACTAATTTACGCAACTTGCCATGGGCGCCAAGGGGTTGGGGGACAGAGTGTAAATACACTTAGGGGTACCATTTTTGTAAGGCTCTGCCAAACGAATGTTATTTAATATCTTCAAATAATATTTTTCAAAGAAATATTTATGCAGATTTTCATTTTTAATTGTATAAATTTGAAACAAAAATTATATCTGGTTGTCAATTATAAAATCATTCTAAAGTGAAAAAAATTAAAATCCAGGAGTAAGATATATGCCCCTCCTTGCCCTCCCTCCCCCTCTCATGAACGCCCATGTAACCGAACTTTCTCTCGCAAGAAAATTTAGAGACCACGAAGAAATACATATATGAAGTTCCTACGACGGTCCAAAGTGCAGAATGCATTATAAATACCCGTGCAATCGCGTTTCATTTGTGGTGCCGTAACAGTGTATATCCACGAAATTTTAAGTCGCACGTCGCTCGTTCGGTCCACGTGATTGACGATAACATTACGGACGCACCCTTGCAGACGTAAGTGCCAATGGCGGGCAGTAGGGGGTGTCGACGACGCGCCCGACGAAAGAAAAAAAAAAGAATCGACCCGCTTACGCGCGCAATTTAACGATCCGTGTGGACTCATACGGAAGACGCTATATTCAGCGGCCTCGCATGGGAATCGTCACGATAATCGCGGGACCGACACGTTGCTCCCATGTATTTTTACGCCGTAGCCTCATGGATTTGTACGTCGGTGCGCTATAGCGCGATAAAAATACGCCGGCGTGCGCGCGCGTGTTGGTGAGCCGTTATCGTCTATGAATGGCTCATAGACGTATGAAGCATCTACGTCAGCATCGACCGATAAGACTAAGCGGGAACAAGACGAAGGGGGTTAACTACGCGTTATACGTTAGCCTCCCGTTGACGTCCAAGTACACGGGCTATAGCGCGCGAGAAGGAGAGGATCCCAGAAATCGATAGGCCACGGTGCAAAAATAGTCCCGGGAGGATTGTCTGGGTGGACTTACGACCATCTCTCGTGTGAAACGCGCGTTTCGGATCGATGCACCATTCTTGTTTCAGGAGTCGCGCTTCCAAGCGGATTTTTTCACGCCGGCTTTCCCAGAGAAGCGAACGAGAGTTGCTGCAAATTATTATATCTATACGGGACGTCCCCGAGCTCTCGCCAGCTCTTCATTTAGGAGTCTTGCCATCGTTTTGAATGTGCGATTCCTTAACAAGAGGTTCAGTGACTGTTTCCCAACCATTCTCAAGTTACAAATGACTGAAAATGAACTGTCTTTTGAAAACTAAGTCTCGGGGGTACGAAAACGGGGATGAAATTCATTGAGCGTATTCGATTCTGTATGTACTGCATTAAATTCATTTGAAAATTAAATACCGCGATATTTAATAGTGAAAATTAAAACGAATATTATCCAAGGAAAAAATGTCTCTGAGGAAAGATCAAGTTCAAGAATGTTACTTTGTACACGTGTACTTTGTACATATATAGAGGCTACAAATTTGTGAGATATAAAAGTATTTTTCATCTCCGTAATAACTTCGGAAATATCGGTTACGGCTTTTCCCGCGTAGGAAAAGAGTAAAAGGCGTGCATGTCCTTTTTTGCTTCCTGATTTTATGCGCGCGATCTTATCCTCTCACTCCTATTTTATCACGTATCCGCACTATTTTAAACGTTATATTTTTAACAGAAATTTTATATAAAGTATCCACATCCGCGGTTCGTAAAGCAATTATATTTTTAGTCAGTTCAGTCTCTCCCCACCTACCACCTTAGCCTTGCCCTGACGTTATCGCGGTTTATTAATATTTGCTTGCATTACGCTTTTGTAACTTCTTCACGTGGTAAATCTTTTTCCGCTGCCCCGATCATTATTAATAGAGAATTGTTAAAAAAAAGGTGTACCCCGACATAGCGCGGATATAACCGCAAATGAGTTTATAGTTTACTAGCTTAAACTAACCGGCGTTGCTCGGACTTCTTTTATCTAGAACAACTGCATTTGTGGTAAGATATAAGTAGATAGA
The DNA here is from genome assembly GCA_003063835.1 of Aphaenogaster floridana. Taxonomy (NCBI): domain Eukaryota; kingdom Metazoa; phylum Arthropoda; class Insecta; order Hymenoptera; family Formicidae; genus Aphaenogaster; species Aphaenogaster floridana. The sequence continues at coordinate 27,366 of NJRP01000466.1, read as the reverse complement.
AGATATAGATAGATAGAAGAAGATAGATAAATAGATAGA
>NJRP01000466.1:9013-19247 GCA_003063835.1 Aphaenogaster floridana | reverse complement strand
GGTTGCCGGACACGTCTTCTCCCGCCGCACGAATACTTTTGCCTCGCTTTCCGACGCGTATTCACGTCGGCTCGCTCGGACGCGTCCGTAACGCCGGGAAGGTGAGAAGAGGAGTGTATATACCCGCGACCCGGACATACGCGCGACCGGTCCCCACGATACGATATATATACCGTCGTTTATTAAACACTCTCGTCCTCGTCGTCCACGGGGTGAAACGTGTGGTACCAGGTACTCTCGACCGAACTGATCGAATCGACGAGATACCTATGCGTATGCGAGGGAGAGCCGCCAACGGTCCTACACGCGCGTAGCTTCCTTGACGCACGGTGGTGGTAAATGTTGTCGGTGATGGTGATTACTAGTGGTCGGTGGTGGTCCATTCCGCGACGTAGTGTTGCCGGCCACGGCCGGTGGCATCCATCGAGGTAAAACAAAAAGAGAGAGAGAGAGAGACAAGGCGGGAAGGAAGACACCTTTCTTCCTCGCGTCAAGCCGGCGCGCGAACAGCTCGATTGAGTTAATCAAGGGCGCGCGCCACGCGATCGAGCAAGAAAGGAGGGAAACGTCACGCATACTTAATCGCTACTAATCCTACTAGCCGAAAGGAGGTAGAGTGACGGAACGACCGATCCACGGACCGATTTCTCCGACTACAGATCGCGAGACATTAACGCATTATTCACACGTCTTTAACACGCGCGCTATTTACACCGAGAGATAGAGAGAAAGAGAGGGAGAAAGGGGGAGAGAGAGAGAGAGAGAGAGAAAGATACTTAATTGCTCTCTGAGTAATAACTTAAGACTCTCGGAGTGATCGAAGAACAGCCTATAATTTTAACCATAATAATTACGTTGAACGATACAACCGCAGGCGAGGACACGCAGTGCGGCACCGAGGATTCTGCCGTCGCCCAGGGAGGCGATCAGCTCCAGAGGATGACTATGGACGGCGTAGAGGTGGTGGGCTCGCAGCCGCACGCGGCCACCAGCCCGTTTCTGCTCTCCTCACCGCCGCTGGGTCACCATCATCATCATCATCACGCGACGTTCAATCTGCCGGTACAGCTTAGCTTCGACGCGTGTTTACCATACAACGCGGCCTCCTCGTCCGGCTCGGTCACCTGCGGCGGGACACCCGTGAACCCGACCTGCACAAACTCCATCAGCTGCGGCAAGAGCACGCCGTCGCTTTCCCTGCCCTCGAGCGTGCCGCTACATATGCAGCTGCAGATCAGCTCGACCGCCCCCTCGGAGCACGATCACGGCCGGCATCATCAGGTCCACCATCGATTGGAGGATCATCATCAGCATCAGCTGCACCCGAATGCGTCGTCACCGTCCGCCGATATCGCGGACGGCAAGCGGCACCGGCAGCCCGATGACGACGACAAGAGCTGCATCAGGAACTGCAGGAGCGATATTCACGATACGAACGATAAGGATAAGCCCGGTGACCTGAACACGCCGGTCACCACCAGCAGCGACCTACCGTCTTTCTTCGGGCCCTCCGCGCTTGTCGAACCGCCACCGATCTCAGGTACCTACATCAGCTAATCCTTAAGACGGGAATCGATCGAGGGACACCCTCTCGATTTCTTCTCCCGCAGCTTCACTCGAATCACGTCGAATACCTGCTTCATCGCTACGACTTTATTTGCCTCCGAATGAGTTTCGTTGGCGGCGTAACGCACAAAGGGGGACGACATACGATACGCGATACATCGTTGCGTATGGCCGTAGCTCGGGACCGATCGGACACGATCTGTATCCCTCGCGATTTGGCGAACATTAACAGGATTACATGGGCGAAAACACGACGCCCATTGAATACGTACTGTTTCGCTTTCGTCGACCTTTCGCTTTCTATATACGTCCGCGAGCTCCTCGCGTTCCTTGATGCCTGGTCGTTAACATCTGTATCATTCGCGGGAAAATTTAGGTATCGTCTAAGTACTCGAGTACCGCACTGCCGGCGGTGCGCAAGCAGCCGTGGCGTCTGCGGCGAAGAGCCACGAGGCGTGTTACTGACGTTTATTACACTCGCCCGCGAAAACACGTAATATCGAAGGTCTGTCCGCCTGTCGCGGATCAATACCCAACGACCCCGACATTCAGAGAGACCCTCCTCTGCATCACCGCCACCACCTTCTCCTCCTCCTCCTCTCTCTCCTCCTCCCACTATCCCTTCGGTTCGGTTCATTCATGCTTTCAGCTGCCCCCACCTCCTGCCACCCTCAGTACCGTAATAACCCTCCCGATTATCGTACAGCTTTACAAAGCCGTTTGCTGTATACCTTTTTATCTCTCGACATGAAAGTATGTATATTTAATAAAAGCGCAAACACACAAATACGACGATCCTTGGTGTGTTTTATTCCTCAGCGGTATATTAGACAAGTTATATCGGGAAAATATTATCGAATCGCGCGAAGGTCCTTTATTGAAAAAAAAATAAATGCGCGGTGCTACATTCTATTTGTTTGCGATTTTGATGAGTACTTTCTCAACACCAGTCAGCAATTATATGCGAAGGAAAGGAAGTAACAACGCGGCAGGATGCAGACGAAAGATAGAGCCTCCGAGAGATAAAGTCACCCCCATATCGCGCGTTTCTTCCTGTCGGCTCCCGGTACAAATACACGCCCGTCCGTCGCGTATATAGGCCACATAACGAAACATACGCGGCACGCACGTGGTATTCGAGATCAAGACTAAGCGACGATTTTATCGATGCTCCACAGGCAGTCTGGCGAGTGAGGATCTCTCTCTGGAGGAGGCGACCGCGGAGGAAGACGAAAACAGCGCGTCCGCCGGCAGGGATCATCGGCATCATCATCATCCAGACGTGCGAAATGCCGTCACGTCGAACGCGCCTTCCTCGAGCAGTCCGCCGTCGCGACACCACCAAACCCAGGACGAGGCAGATCGCTGCAACGCGCTGCAGAGTGGTGTAATTTTATACTCACCGCATTCCACGTCCACCGCGCCCGCGACGAGCGTGAATATCTGCAATGTACCAACGTTGACCTATCGCGGCGTCTTCACCACGACCTGCACGCAGCCCTCGCCCCTGAGCAATCTCCAGGGCGAGCAGCAGCAGCAGCAACAGCAACCGCAGCCGGGTCAGGAGCTGTGGGGGCCGTTACCGTCGCCAACCTTAACCTTGGCGGGTCAGCCGTTCCTTCACCCCAACCTACACTCGAGCGCGTACAGCGGCGAGACTGTCGAATTGCTGCAGGTCGATTCAAAACCACCCCCGCCGCCCGGTTATCACGACACGGCGACTACCACCCCCGCGACCTGGCTGACGGGTCACGAGGACGCTTACGATCCCGGTCTCCTCTCCCACCATCACTCTCACGCCCATCATCAGGAGACAACGTTGAAGCAGGAGCCGACCGGCACCGGTTACACTCCCAGCGTACAACAGCCGCAGCAAGCGCAGGCCCAGCAGCAGCAGCAGCAGCAGCAGCAACAAGCTCCGCAGCCTGCTACCTGCGGTAGCTCGGGGGTCCAGCTGGCCGAGTACAATCCGAGCACATCGAAGGGTCACGAGATCCTCTCTCAAGTCTATCAGCAGAGCGCACTACCCCTCCGATTGGTCCCTGTGAAACCGCGAAAGTACCCGAATCGACCGAGCAAGACGCCGGTCCACGAGCGGCCCTACGCCTGTCCGGTGGATGGTTGCGACCGCAGGTTCTCCCGCAGCGACGAGCTCACCCGGCACATACGCATCCACACCGGGCAGAAGCCGTTCCAGTGTCGCATCTGCATGCGCTCGTTTTCGAGGAGCGATCACCTAACCACCCACGTGCGCACACACACCGGCGAGAAACCGTTTTGCTGTGATCAGTGCGGCCGAAAGTTCGCCAGGAGCGACGAGAAGAAGCGCCATGCGAAGGTACACCTCAAGCAGAGGTTGAAGCGCGAGGCGTCCCACGCTAATCCGAGAACCCATCACCACGCGTCGTCACCCTGCAATCAATGAATTCCATGACAACGATGTTGACCCCTTTAACGTTGAGATCTCATTACGTTTGTCACGTTCTGACAAGTTGTGATCTATGTCTCCCCGATTCTATTTCTCTCCCTATTCCCCTCTCCATTCCCTGGTTTCTCCCTCACTCTCCTCTTTCTTCGACCATCGCTCGCTCCCCCTCCTTTCCTGCATCTCTCATGATGACCGATGAGGAAATCGCGGAAATCTTTAGGCGGTCAAAACTGATCCGTCGCCGACTGATCCGTCATTTATCGTCGGTCCATTAATCCTTTATATTATCTTAGAACATAGCTGGATACAAATTAATTGAATTTTACGAGCAGCACAAGAAGAATTTTCGCTACCGTATCTATAAATCACGAGAATAATAATAAACAATTTGCTCATTCTGAAAATTATCATGCGGATCAAAGAAGAAAGATTAAATGTCGCATATGCAGTTCTTATCATTCGCGAGAGAACGATTAACTTCCTGTAAGATGAGACTCACGGAGAATACGGTTTACTCATTGTACGAAAATACCGCTTCTTGCGTCATAGTGAAAAATCAAAGTACTTAAAATATACTACACACAATTTGTGTGATCATTGGAAACGAACTCGCCAAGTTGAAGTGGAAGCAACCGCAAAGAGATAGAAGTTAATCGTACAACCATGAAAAAAAATTCCATTCATAAAATAAAAAAACAACAGACGTTATTATTCCGCTTTACATGTACTTCGTGTCTTAGCTTGTATCCAGATACGTAAATGTGAACTCTCTCTTTCTTTCTTTCTGTCTTTCTCTCTCTTACTCTCCCCCCTCTCTACCCGGTAGCGTATCTAGATGCCATTGAGCGTGGCGAGAGCATTTTCGTGCAATTGTATAACGAAATCGATACCATCCGCAGCTTCCGGGAATCGTAGAGTGAAGCGGAACAGATAGAAAGAAAGAGAGAGAGAGAGAGAGAGAGAGAGAGAGAGAGAGAAACAGAGAGAAAGAGAGCGAGTGAAAGAGAGGGAGAGATGAGAGAAGGGATGTGGGGGTGGGATGAGGAGGAGCAATGCGTCTCATTGCATGCGAACGACTGTGCGAGAATGTAATGCTACGTAAAACGATAAAGTATTATATATCGACTTATTCCATGGTCAATATGAGAGAAGCGGGAGCTCGATATTTAAGAGCGTATGTCTCTCGCGCGTCCCCTACCCCTCCCCCACCCCCCGTAAGAGTGCAATTTTAAAAGACTCATGCGGTTCGAGTGCAATTCCCAAGAAATTCATATTTCCACGGAGCTATATACCTATAGGTAAAGGGATCTGTCTCACAAGGAAGGCGGGACTGTTGACAAGGCAACGGAAATAGAGATATTTTTTTATTAAGTATATATCTGTATATAACTATGATTCACATACACACACACATACACTGAATCTCTCTCTCTCTCTCTCTCAAAAAAAGAAGAAACGGTCAAGATAAAGGTATTTATTTTTGAAAAAGATTTTAACGGAATTGCGTCAGAAGATGTATTAGGTGCTAAGAGGGAAGAAAAAAAGTTCCTCTCCTCGTTGCGATAAATGTTGTTGAGAAACTTAGTTTCGACGATTGTTAAATTTTTCCAGAAGCTACGTTTCCCCGCCGGAGAAATTGTGCAATATATTTTCGTAAATTTCCGCTCCCATCCCCCACTCCCCGCGTAACTCTCACGGGATGTCGAGTTTCGATTTCGTAACAGCGATCGCTTTTCCTTTCCCTCCTTTTTCTCTTTTTTTCAATCCTGTTCTCCTGTTGCCCTTACACCTGCGTTCTCGCGCCGTATTTTCTTCGTGCTCCGAACACGCTAAATCTCGGCTGTCTCCGTCAAATACTTCCAATTCTCAATCATTCTTTCATCCCCTTTCCCCTCCTTCCACCCCTCTCTCATTATTGTAAAAAAAATTCCACGAATAATTGTAATTAAACGTGATTATCGTTGTTGAAAGAAATATTTCATGTACATATGTATATAACTTATTATACATAATTGCTGTATGTATGTAAAATCTAACGTTCTCTTGCCATCCCCTCCCCCTCTCCGCCCCTTTCTTTTCTTCTCTTCATTTCGCATTACTACCCCTATGTGTATACATATATTTAGCAATTGTTAATGTTATGTATATGTTGCTCTATTTATTAACAAGATGACTATATCAAATGAATATATTGTTAAAGTTAAATAATTATTTTTATTATTGTAACGAATATATTCTGGCGTGCAATGCGTTGCAACAGTGACAGAAATGACAATGGTATCCAAGCTTATACGAATTGTAAACGTAAAATCGCATACGCATACTCACACATATACACACACACACACACACATACGTACATACACACAAAAAACAACACACGTACACACGCATCGTATGCGAACGCGATGATACGCACTACATAAATTGTAAACGCAATGTAATGCAAACGCGTCCCCGAAGAAAATACTTTTTTTACAGATAGTATTATCCTATCGCTAGATAAATTATATGTAATTATTATACATATTGCGCTCCGAGTGCAATGCACATAACAGAAGCTCCCAGCTACCTGTATATTCGTGTTGTCATCATCGCCCCTGCATATGCTTCTCTTTGCAAAGCGGGTAACGCGAACAATCTTGCAACAATTATTAACAGAAATACAATTAACATTGACTCGAGGCCAAGTTGTTTTGATTATTTTCGTAACCCTTTCACGCGAGTTGTTTATGCAAACCGTTACTTAAGGAAGGGATTAAACGATTGGTGGACGCATTCCTTGAGCAATTTGGAGTCGATTTCTTCTCGGCCGAAATTTTATCATCAGCTAAGCTTTAAATTAAAATTCTGTTGAAGCAAAGTTCGCTTGAAATTTATATACAAAAACAACAAAATTTTATTTATATCTTTATCTTTGAACTCTCTTAAATCTAAGAAAATAAATCGTTTCTTAATACAAAGAATTATCAGCATGTCGATATTTTTACTAAAAGAATCGGCTTTATGTTGATCAAGGAACATACCGTCGAGTTTTTAAACACCTCTCCTCTGTGTAACAAACACAAAATGTATACAACAGGCTCACGGGGCATTAGTCCACGCACGATCGTAAGCATTCCGATAGTATTAAGGCAGATTAACCTCAGTGGAATTCTTAAAATTCGCAACATCCAGTCGATTGATTTGGAAGGAAATTTAAATCCAATTATAAAATGTCAAATAAAAATATCATTTGTAAAACTTTGTGTCTTTAACTCGTACCATTTATGAGAAATTAACTGAACGTTTCGAAAAGTGAAGTAATTTTCCTTAATAAACAACACCGATGAGTGAAGTTCATAAAATGTGTTCAATTAAAGAAGAAGAAATTTTGACGGAGATCGCTCCGTTAGACGTACCTAAATAAGATTTCATCGCGCGGCTAATTTTAAGCAGAGAACTTTAATTTTAATTTTAACTTTAATTTTAGTCCGCGAGTGGCGCCCGTGATATTTAATATTAAAATTTTCAAGGCTCGCAAGAAGATATTTAATAAAATTTTGGTGAAGAAAGAAATTATTTCGATGTTTCAACAAATATTGCCCTGTCCGGCACACGCGGCCGCGCGTGTGCATCACCGCACATACATCCAAGCACGATATTATTTCGCTGGAAGAAAATGTCAGAGTTTGTTTCCGATAAAAGTTTAACAGGGATTTAATTAAACCGACGAATTTAGCCGTCGCGCGGTCGTGACGAACTCGTGATAGTCAAACCGCGGGGAGAGAATCCGCCGCGCGCGGATTCGCGAAACGCCCAGGCGCGAGGATGAGGACGCGCGGGAAGGCGGTTTACCTCAACCTCCGCTCGTTGTGCTGCAAAAGCGTCTCCTCAGCGAAATATATTCGCAAGCGACACATCCGCTAAGCGGCAACGCAGACAATTGTTTCGCGGTTCGGATCCGTACGCGATCGATCTCTCGCGCTCGCGTACCCGTACATCTCGCTCACGGTTTTGGCCGACTCGGTAGCTCGCCCGTAAAAAGAGAGAAGGAGAAGATGAAAGAGAGAAAGAGAAAGAGAAACGCACGATATAGCCGCTACGTATATATAGGTATACAGGCAGCTACATAAGAAAGACAGTGCGCGAGCGACAGTGGGCACGAGTGAAGCTGAGAGCACGTCTATAAATAGGACCGAGAGCGAGATGAAGCCTCCTCTGCACTTCGCAGTATACCTTCCGCTGCTCTCCGTCTCACCGCGAGAAATCCCTCCGAGGACTCTCTTCCCCCCCCTCCCCCTTCTCACTCTTTTTCTGTCTTTCTGTGTTTCGCCCTCCTCTCGTTCTCCGCGTCTCCCATAACATCGCGTCTCCTTCTTTCCTTATCTTAATAGATATCTGTCCTGGCCTGGGGAGGAGGGACAGTTTCCCTCTTTTTTCTTCTTCTCGCCACCCTTTCTTCCCGCTCAATAAAGTCTTCTTTTTTTTTTATAAATGAATGAAGAACCAACGAAAAGGTATTTCGTCACGGATAAACGGGGACCTCGATCATAGGATCGGCATTTCAGACAAATGTAAATCAGGTGTTTTAATGTAAATCAGGTATTTTAATAAGAAAATCCTCTTTCCTTCGACTGCGGCGTCTGGACACCTGTTGGCCGGGATGAGCAAAAGTCGAAGCCTTCCAGGGTGTTTTTTTTTTTCTTTTCGCATCGGCGTGAAACGATTCCATCGATTATTCATTAAGTAACGAAGCACGGGGGTTGCACAATGTTCCGCGTTGCACGATCTTACACCACTGCGCGATTTTGAGGCGAGAGAGATATAATTCCCGGTACTACGGACCGACCGGGGGTTGGTGATATTTCTCCGAATTAGCGCGCTGATATCGAAGTGAAAAATCCCGGCGGCGGGCGGAGGGCGAGGAGGGGTAAAACCGGCCGGGGTGCGCCGGTGTCGTTACTCCGTTGCGTCGCAGCATCCGCGAAAGGCCCCGCTAGGGGTTAGGGTCACGTCACGGCGAACGGAAGAGTGGCGGGGCGGGAGAACGGGAGGGGAGGGGCAGGAGAAAAAGTGAGCGAGAGGGAGGGAGAGAGAGAGTGTGTGAGTGTGAGAGAGAGAGAGAGAAAGGGAAACGGCGGGGAGAGTTCATTGAGCAACGGCACGTGTACGCGAGATAGAGAGTGCGGCCGCGATATGAGGTGGGATAGGGGTGGGAGGGGTACGGCACAGCCGAGCGGCAGCGGCGGCAGTAGGGCGAAAAGGGGTTGCCAAGCGACCATAACCGTGGGTTGCCCTTGGCGACTAGTTGCGTCACTGCAGCGTCGCGTGACGTCACGCGACGCCACTGCCCTTGACCGTCGGGGATGACACCGGGGAGAGCGTCCTGGCGACCCTGCCTGCAACTCCGTCGCCCTCCCTCTCTCCCGCCCCCCCTCCCCCTCCCCCTCGCCGCTCCCCGGCTCGCCCGCGTCTCACCCCGCCGTTCGCCCTGACACTGGGATACGCAGGGATACAAGTCTATATATAGAAGCGAACTAAACACACACACACATACACACAAATAGCGTACACACAGCGCGCGCGCGCGCGCGCGTCGGAACGCACGCGGCTCACCTTTCGATCGGGGCTCCTGCGCTGGAACGCAGCCCCCTCCCCCGACACGCATCGCGTATCGCGGTGTGTTTTGACACGCGACTCGAAATAGCATTAGCGCGCCTCCCGCCGGCGCTATTTTCGGAATTATGGTGCCGCACGGTTATTGTTACGCCGGCGCTGGAGAGAGAGAGAGAGCCGGCGGATGCGACAGGCGTCCGCGTTTGCGAGGAGCCCTCGCCGGTAATCGATTGACGCGAGTTTACACGTCGCGTGCAATATTTATAGAATGACGCGCGGCGCTTGTTTAACGTAATGCGGGCTCACTTAATACAATTCCCACTTGTCAATGACGACAGCCGCGACGACTTTCTATATTTTCCATTTCTTTCTTTTTTTTTTCCCCTCCCCTTTCTGCATCCCCCGTCGCGCGCGTCACGTCCGCGACACGTTTCCACCGGAGATTACGGAAACGCGCGATTATCGGGGCGCGAGAGAGCTCGTCCCCGTCGATTTTCGTCGGCTCCCCCCCTGCCTCGGGTAGATAGCTTATCGATGGGATACTTCGGCCTTGCAGATTTGCAGGGACGGTGAATTTTATTTAAGAGGCGTTGTTTATTATTGTACAAACGCAAAATAGACGAGGAACCCCGCGTTTTATCG
>NJRP01000463.1:3196-15794 GCA_003063835.1 Aphaenogaster floridana | reverse complement strand
CTCTCTCCCCCCCTCTCTCTCGACGAGATTTGCTCTGCAACCTTGAAGAAACTATACATTACTTAAAATGCAAAGATTATATAAGCAAAACCAAAAATTAGTCAATTTTAACGATTAATTCTTTTAGATTTCCTTCACTATAATAACATAACTTTTAAATATCTATGTGTAACTATAGACATTCAATTTTTAAATAAATGCATACATTTATCAGACATTATTAGCGAGAGATGAGAACTATAAATTACCAGTTAATAAATTCATTCATTTTCATCGTTTGAATTGACATTTTTACTTATTATGTATATAAAATGCCATATTGCTATAATAATTTTAATGTATGTTTAAATAATTATACGATTTTTAAAAAATCATAACGTAACAACCAACGCAATATCTAATTTAGTAATACATAAAAGCGGTTTTTTGATGTTATAGAATAACGATAAATTATGTTATACAAACCATTAACTATATTATTTACATGGAGAAAATAACAGAAATCTTGATTGATAAATCAGTAACGTAATGTCTGTATTAAATCTGTGTGAACACATTCATTAATACAAGTAATTAAGCTAATGATAGAACGAAGTGAACAATTCTAAGTATATTAGGAAAACAATATTTTAACAATTTAATTTTATGCAACAAATAATTTAATTTGATGCAGGTATAATACGGCTGTCTGAAACATTTTATTATATCCCATCATGGAACATTTCGGAAAGTGACCAATATTATTGATCAATATTTAAGATACACACAAGTACGACGCAAATATATTATAATAAGAAACTGCATTAATATACTATGAGACTTAGTTGTTAATTTTTATAAATATGCAAGGTGCATTACGTAACAATGCACTGGAAAAATGCATTTGCATTTTTTAAAAGTAGAGTCATATAGGCTGCGTTCGGGGAGACGCTATTAGCGCTAACAGCGTCGTCCTATCTTTGTCACTTATTGAAAGTTGAAAAAGGACAGAGCACGCTCATAGCGCTGAAAGCGTGCTCGCCGAACGCAGCCATATTCATATATACATGACTCTAAGACAAATAAACGCCAGTACATTTCATTTTTTATTATTTTATAACCTTTCATATATAATATAAAAAATTAAATAATAATAAATATATGCAAAATAGTAATATATATGCAAAATGTAATAAATATAGAAAATGTTTCTGAATCAATTTATCGCGATACTTATCACCTTAAATTGTTTTTTAAAATACATTTTATTAATCGTCACAGACACATTTTATATCTTTTTTATATTTTTTGCAAGTACTTTTGCAACTATAAGATGTAATAATACCGACGTTGTAAGTGTAAAAACGAGTAACATTGAATACAATAAAAATGCAAAAAGTATAGTACAACATATTATAGTAAGTAGCGTTTTATTATCAAAAAGAAAACAAATGATTATTTATATCTTATACTTTTGGTAATACTACTTTCATGCAATTGATACGATTAATATAGTTATATAATTTCTAAGGAAACATACGTAACTTTTCCTTCCCCAAATTCGGTTTTGATAATTTGAATATGTGGCAGTATAGATCAAAATAAGAGACGTGTATAATTGTTATACAAATGTTACAAATATTATACAATTAAATCTCACTTTAAATATCTTTGACAGGATATTAAAAATATAGGTTTATAATATACAGGAATTATATCATATAATAAATTAATTGTGTACAAAGTCTATTTATGCATGATAATGAAATATTTATTCTTTATTCAATATTAATAAATAATTTATTAATTATTGTTTATGTTCTCTTTAATAAATTTGGCGTTAAATGCTCTTTAATTTTTGCTATTAAAAAATTTCAAAATTTTCAAAAATTGAAGGAAGAAGATATTTAAAAAACATGACTTTTTTAATTCTGAATGCATCATTATAAAATATATTAGAAGTCATGAAATTTTTCTTCAAAACATTTTTCTCATATCTTTTTTCGTTTCAAGAGTATTCAAAAACGATTTTGTTTCAAGATGTTTTATTCTCTTAAAATGAAATTTAATACTTTTAAACAAATACGTGCCTTTTGTTTTGATTTATGCTACAACATATACAAAATTCATCGTAACCGAGGATGGGGTGACAATTAGGTATGTCTTTTTAGGAATAAATGGAAGGAAATATATCACGCATTAAAATACATTTTATCTTCTTCTCAGATCATAAAATTAATTATTCTAATTTCAACTGTCAAATAAGCTATTACGAGTCTTGTTTACATTCGTCAATTCGATCCAGTCGACTCTCAATCCATTTGCAATGGTGTTCACACAAATTTATTAAAACACTACATTATCGCGACATTTTATAATGTTCAAGAGACTAGCAGATCTTATGGCTGAAGTATACTCGCCAGTACAGCTGTAGTTATGACCCCTTATATGTTCTAAATATACTTAATACAAATCGATAGTTTCTGTAATATTGATAGGACTGTAAAGGGAATACGTTTGGAAACAAATGACGAGAAAGAATTATAAGAAAATATTGAAAATGATATTTCGGCGAATAGAATTGATGCACCGGTGCAATGTAGTATCGGATTTCGAAAGCGTTAATTGCTACCGCAGCCGTTCTCACACGAGCGTGCAACACAAGATAAGGGAAACAAAAACAGTTTCGGAAGTCACTTCAATATACACGAATTTCACATCACTCGTCTGGACGATTTAGTGGATAAACGCTACAACTGATTATATTAGAAGTCGTCATTAGAATCATTCTTGGAAGTCATTAGTATCATTTTTAAGAGCGAGAAAGGAATGTGTCATATGATACCCCTGCACAAAACATTATTTCATCTCGAAGCAACAGTGTGTGCAATGTGTATTGTTTGTGGTGTGTAAGGTATATATCGGAGATTTGGACAATTACATTCGCATAAAATAAGATGATAATTGTTAATCAAGAAGATTCTTTCGTAAATGTTGAAATTGTGTTGTATTTGATATTCAACCGGACGATGATGCGTTAAACGATGCCTACGGTATTTATTTATATACCATGAATTCATGCAAACATTATTTAAGTTAGCGCATGGTATTCCAGGCATTATCTATATTTTGTCTATTAACTACAAATATAAAGTTTTTAATTTTTTTCAGTCAAAATTTAATTTGCCATCATTTATATTTTATTATTCTTAACCCATATTTCCATAATAAAACTACAAGTTAAAATTCTATAACAATAAGATTTATTTGGAATTAAATATTTATTATCTATAAAATTTTTGTTTTATGACAGCTTTATTCATAAAAATTTGTTTATTCAGACCGCTCACAATTGCCGTTTAGATTAAAGCTTTAATATGGAAACAAAACAAACAGGTTTTTTTTATTTTGGTTTTTATGTATGTAACATTTCCATAACCGAAAAAGAATACTCAATTCTAGTATATACTTTCAAACGCGATTGTTCTTAAAGCACGAAGATATATAATCCATTGCGCGAGTATCAATATCGGACTCGATACATAAATAAATTAGTATTAATAATATATTTCTTCAGTTATATCTTTGATTGATAGTTATATTTTTTATTGAATTTTGTGGTATGTGGTTATCTATCAATCACATTAGTAACATTATACATGGTGTTTCGAAAGCTTTCTTCTCACTTATTTACTGACGAATTCGAAATCAATCTGTATATATGAAAAATTTTGGTGCTCTAAATAAGTTATAATTTATCATTCTTTTACAACATTAAGTATTTAACAAATAAAGTCATTAAAATTAATTTTATTTAAATAAATCAATTTAATCAATTTAAAATTACCTTTATAAGTTTTATATCATTATCTTATACTTGTATAAAAAAAATGTAATTTGCTATCATTCTTTATTTTATTTAAGAGAATAAAATGGATAAATCTAATTGCAAGATATAAATTTAAGACGAAATATCATTATTTTTATGAAAACATCATTATTCTTGCTTTGTTTATTAGAATATTAAGAAGAGAATTGCTGCAAATCTTACGTTTTGTATACATATAACTTTATCTATACATAAATATTTTTATATGTGAGTTTGTCTATTATATAAATTTGTTTCTACTATAAATATATAAATAAATTATAAATAAATTTACATATTTATCTCTTCATGTAGGTGCACGTAAGGTGCATGCGTGTATAAATAAAAAAATATATATATATGTGTATGTATAATATATTATATACACGCACACACACATACATATACACACACACACACACACGTAATATCGAATTGAATTCGCTAGTAGCGAAACTAATGATGCTTAGGGAGCGGTGTCAAGAAAGAATCGACGTGATACCTGGTAATCGCATATAAAACACTCCCATTATCATCGGTGGCCGATTACATAACACAATTTATTCTTGGGATACGAATTACAAGTTATAAGCTAGGTTATAGTGATAAAGATGGAAAAAGAGACTGGTTAGTATCATGTTGAGTAACATCACCTAGAAATGAAATACATATATATTCCCTATAATATATATATATTACAAAGATCAGTGTTAATATCAAGGAATTAACAAATCTACGATATCTATGCATATACTTACTCATACACTAAAATATAAGAGCAGACATGTTATACGTGATATTAGATTATCTAGCTAGATCAAAATAAAACATCAGTACCAAAGTAAGCCTATCTTTGATATTAATCAGCACGTCGAAACTAAATAGAACATGAATAGATTGTGATTCAATTTATGGGTTGCGATAATTATACTCGATCGACTCACGCAAATTCGATTTTGCTGCATATAGATCGTTTAAAAATTATTTTCTTGGGATGATCCTTTAAAAGTTTGTTATTTTTCAACGGGCATTCCGACCGACAAATAATATTTTGATTGATTTTGCTCAATAAAAAGGGCATAATCAGAAAGATTTATTAGATTAATGCATGCAATGTAATTAAAAATAAATTTAAAATTGTTTGAATTTAAAATACCTACATTTATTTTAAATATACTTTTTAATGTTGGAATTATTGATGATTTATTGCAGTTTCAAGTATATTTTCTTTTTATTTTGTGTCACTCTTTTAACAGACTTTTAATAATTATTGTAAAAAATATCATACATTAATTGTTCATATATAATTGTAAATCAATTGTTAATGATTGATGTTCTATTTGACTCTTTTCTGATAAACTTACATTATATTGAATAACAATAATTTTATGTTAATGTTTTAAAAAGAAGCTAGACATTATTTTATTAATAAAAATGTAACACAAATGTCATTACAAAAAGATTATAGAATAGAAATGTGCAATATTAAGCAAAGTAAAAAATTTTTCGATGCTGTAATATCGATTTAATAATACCTTTGCTCGTATTAAAGCTCCGGCAAAAAACTGCAAGCGTGTATAACTCGATAAGTGGATTAATGCAAATAAAAATCCGTTGGAAAATATTAACGATAAATAAAGATTCAAATACAATTTGGCGATCAAAAAATTCGGTTCATGTCCGAAGTGCTTCAATTTTAAGTTTATACGAAATTATATATGTTACACAAAGTTACTCAATGTTTTATCGATCTCTTTCTCATTAATAAATACGCGCATAAAAGGTTAGTAAAAATGCGTTATAAATAAAGATTAGCCAATTAGCCAAAAAAATTATGATGACACAAGTTTCTTTGCGAAACGGAGGCTGCGTTCCGTTTCACGCATATGCGCGCATTTATCTATAGTTCATGTCACGTAATCTGTAAAAAATGCGCGCATATGCGTGAAACGGAACGCAGCCGGAAAGTTTTACGATATGAGAGGAGAAACGTCACGAGCCATCTAGTATGCCATAATAAAAAAATCGGATCATCAAGCTTAAAGACAGAATTTAATAATTAAGGACCGGTTGCATCAACATTATTTAGTTTTACTTCTTTTATGCACTATAATGTATTGTGTAAATCACATCGCATATTTAATTAATATTGAACATAACAATAAATTTAAATAAGTTTCATCGATACAATTTTGTCACTTATGTTACAATTTTATACAAATAACATAAATAATTAAAAATATATAAAATCACATACATTTGCTGTAATGATGCTATCGTAAGAAATTTTTTCATAATTAAAATGAAAATTAGCATTGCTAACAAAATATACAAAACATATCATAAATAATTATAAATGAACTCGTATTAATAAAGAATCAAAAATTGCATTTCATCATAATAAAACAACGGCATATCGTATCCATTCAGTAGTGCATTTCATAAGGAATATACATAAATATAGATCATAAGTTTATCATTTAAGACATTAGAAAGATATAAATATAGAACTTGTATAACATGTCACACAATACATTTGTCAATAGCTATAATTTGAAATAATGAATAATTAATTTGGCTAATCATCAGATAAGTTAATTGAAATTGTCAATGCAATCAGCCCAAATAGAAAAACAACTACATTGTGTACATACAAGTGTCAAACATATATGATTTCATTTTTGTAAACTTTCAACCTTTCTCAGATAAAATTAGAATACATTGAATAGAATTTAGTCCTGAAAATGAGCCAGAAATATGCCAATATGAAAACACATTAGTAAATTTCTCCTGCAGAAACAGAATATTTAAATAATTATTAATTAGATCCGAGATTCTAGTGGCATTTCTAATGTATTTTTAACCATTAACAGCCTCTCATATTTATCGTAAAAATATTTAGATGATGATCTCTAATAATTTAAAGTGATCAATGCCAATCTTTATTTTAATAATTTAATTTAAGGCTCAAATTCAACAATTGTTTTCTCGTAATAAATTATGATTCGACAGGATATCCTATTAAAATTTGATATTAGTTTTTCAATATACTTTAATATCTAATGACTTTAATGTTTATTTTTTCTTAATAAATTTCCTAATTTCATAACCATCATTAAATATTAATTACTAATTGAACCATAAAATAAATTTCTTCTTTAAATTCCTTAAAATAAATATTAATAATTTATAAAAAATTAATAATTTGTAGTACATTATACAGTCTTTAATCTTTGTTTCCCTCTTCTTCACATTTGTGAGAAGAAACAAAAAACCATTTAACCACACTCCACTGAGAATGAGAAAGCGAATAATTAACATCACATAAATATGAAATAGCGTTAAAATCAAGAGTGACGCAAGAAGGAAAGTAATAAAGAAAAAGAAAATTAAGAGGAAAGAATATATAAGGTGTCTGACATAAAAGTATCCAATCGAAAAATGGAGGTAGATTCGATCAAACCGAGACGAAAAGTCATGTACGATTTTGCAAAATTTGCAATAGTTAATAAGTTATTAATTAATACGTCTGAGCGAATGAGCGCGTGGAAAGCGGCAGGCCCCTTTGTACATGCGCCTACCGAGTCCGCTCTGCCGCTTTCCACGCGCTCATTCGCTCAGACGTATTAATTAATAACTTATTAACTATTGCGAATTTTGCAAAATGATACATGACTTTTCGTCTCGGTTTGATCCAATCTACCTCCATTTTTCGACTGGATACTTTTTTGTCAGACACCCTGTAGATACTCGATTATTTCAACAATTATAAAGGAAAAATAATTAATAACTCAAAATGTACCCATACTACCGCTTCCCGTTTTCATTAGGACATCCTGCTTAGACATGTATACAATAGAACGAGTGATAATGCGCGACGTTTCTCGTGTGCATTATCTTTTGTCGTCGCATGCGCGCATGCGCACGATCGGTTTTTAAGCCACAGTGTGACTCACCCGTGCCGCAATGGAGGTGGTTGGTTTCTCCAGAAGATCCCATAACCATTTCTGATATTGAGCGCACTTTCCCTCACCGAACTCCTCTTCCTCACGCTGTCGAAGTGATTCTGCCTCCTTACGCATCTCCTCATGTACATGCTCTTTGCGCTGGTGATACTTGTGCTGGCAACAACTTTCGAGATAGAGCTCATCAACACCCCAATATGCAAGGTCATCGCTAAACGCCAGCACGCACATCTCATCTACCAGATGCAACTTGCCAGTACGATAAAAATTGAGAATCGAACTGAAAGACTTAGGATGTCGATCGAAAAAGTACTCATTGTCGATCAGGGAGTAATCGTCACAAAGTTCAGTTATTGCCTCATGGGTGTTGCAATCCCTCAGTCGACCTAGGCGCGTATGTGGCAACCGCTCAAGGGTACGCCAGAGTACCTCATGCTTTACGCCACCAACATTAATCGAAACGCGCCGATTTAACGCTTTCGAACGCATAATCATAAACGGCTCCGGCGGTAGGGACGTCATCGACTTCGAGAAGGCACGCTGCTGCTGCATCTGCAGCGGCAGGGGCGGTGGTGGTGGTGGCGGCGGCAGCGGTGGCGGCGGCGGTGGCGGTAGAGACTGCAGGTTCGATACCATGGTACCGATTGGTCCTACAGATGATGTGAATGGAGCGTAACGAACTTCTTTATTTGTACTTCCACCACTCCCTCCTCCTCCTCCACCCATCCCTGCAATTCCCGTAGATCCTCCAGTACTAATTCCACCGATTCCTATCCCGCCACCTAGCCCACCCCCCAACCCTCCTATTGATGCGGCGAACCCGAGATCTCCTCCGCCATCGATGCAGTCGGTGTTTCCGCGACCGGCTGCACCGAGCTGCTGCAACGTCGACATACCGCCACCTTCGAACACGTAGCCCTGGTCGGTACCGATGTAGGGCACCGTGCACGACGGCGATGACGATGAGAGCGTCGGGCCAGTAACCACGGTGCTATCATTACGTTCCCCGTCCGCCAGTGTGTTGTCCGCCTCGAGCCGTCTTTCGTTCAGCATCGAACACGCCAAGTGACAATGGATTCAAGTCGTCGGCCACCAACACGATTGTAAAGCGGTTGTCCTTTGCGGTATTAACGTCGATATTCTTATTTGCTTGTTTGATATTTGATAAATGGCGTCTATCTTGTTTTTTTCTTCTTCCTCCTCCTCCTCCTCGTCCACGGTATTTTTTTTCAGCTTCATCCGTAAATCCGTCCTGTTCCTTTCGTCGACCAAGTCGATTGATTCTGCTGTGTCATTATCTAGAAAAAAAATATATCGGACACGCATGACGCTGTTATGTTATGCATAAGAAGTAAAGTCGGAACTATATTTTTAACTACTCTTGTTCGTAAAGCTAACATCAAATTATACACGATCTGTGATTCACTATTCATATAAAATTCGTAATTTGTATGGATAGGCAAATCGAATTCGCAATCGTCATTCGTGCTGATCCATTAACTACTTTCCGACAAAAGTAAAGAATACAAATTATCATGAAATAACCTATTTGATTTTTTCTTATTTCATAAATAGAATTACATTATGTAAACGACGAATAATGAATCACGAAAAGTGTGAAAGGTCCATATTGATGCATTTCCACAAATTGTGAATCACGTATCATAATTTGGCTCCAGTTTCCATGCACGTAATGCTGGGTCCACAATAGGTGTCGTAAGCTTTAAGCCCTAAGAAATTGACCAATCACAGTCGATTATTCTTCTCACATTTGACTGTGATTGGTCAATTTCTTAGGAATTAAAGCTTACAACACCTATTGTGGACCAGGAATAACATTCTTAAACTCCGTATCTTTAATATCTTTTTTGTTGTAGTGCTCTCTTACTTTGCTTCACGTGATCGTGTAATATTACATGCCTATACTTAAAATGGATGTTCTCCAGCAAGGTATTACTTTTGTTAGATTACTTATTGTTAGTATGACACTGTGTTCAATATGGAATATTTCAACTGTGACATACGAGAGGGGATCTAAAAATAACCGGAATTCGAATGCGGTGTGCGAACTAAACGTTGTTGCACATTGCGCTGCTAAGTATCGCAAGTTGGCATTATTCTGAGTCACTCTGCCACATGGCGTAGTTCTCGATTAACTGATTTAAATTGTTTTCTGCGGCATTGTTTTTCCAGTGTTTGCAAACACGCTCGGCGATTTTCGTGATGGCTGATAATAAAGAACAAAGAGTGTGCGTTAAATTTTTTTTTAGAAGAATTGCTGTTGAAACTGTTGCAATGCTTCGTGAAGCTTTTAAGAAAAAATCTTCTGTTAATATTCGCTGGCATGAGCTCCAAGACAAACCAGTCACTTCAGAAATCTCATCAATAGTTCGACGACGATTTTCATTGATTGCGTGGCGAACGTTTCAAGATTTTCGTTATTTCGGCTTGTTTGTGGTCGGCCAGGTCGTTGAACAAAATTTAACACACACTCTCTGTTCTTAATAAAGAAGATAATAATCAGCCATCACACGAAAATCGCCGAGCGTATTTGCAAACATTGGAAAAACAATGCCGCAGAAAACAAATCAGTCAATCGAGAACTACACCATGTGGCAGAGTGACTTAGAATAGTGCCAACTTGCGATACTTAGCAGCGCAATGTGCAACAATGTTCAGTTCGCACATCTTATTCAAATTCCGGTTATTTTTGGGTCCCCCCTCGTAATGCTTGATACTGTAAAAATTTAAGTACAAGCATGTAAAATATTTCATAATTAACATTTCAAGAAATGTTATGTTTGAGATGTAATAACTGTACTTAATTTTAATATAAATCTAATTTAAACATAGATAAGTTGCTTGATTCACTAATACTACTAATTGTAGAAATATCGCAACTACACTGCTGAACAAATTCGGGGATTACTATTCCTCGCTCAATTTTTGTTTATTTTTAAACTGTAATTATTCAGCGAATAATTAACGTAAAAAAAATTAAAACATGGATTTTAAAGGAAAAAACTTCTACTATAAGATTGCATTTAGTTAATTTTTATTCAATTGAATACCTAGAAGAGAGTGTGATCGGTTTTGAATAAGGACATGTTTGAGGCATCCTAAATCGTGAAACTCGCGATCTTCCACGATATGTTAAAAAAATTGGCGAACACGGTTCATTGATATCATCTTAATCATTTGAGTGTAGCGCGATCGCGCTGCTCACATTCTATGTCGAAAAGTGCCAGCGCACATGGTATAAATATTAAATACAAGAGTATGCTCTTGCCCACACGACCAATCAGGCGACCAATCAGAATGGTCAAAGTGTGACGTCACATGTAATATCCACAATCTATCACGTTTCTCCGGGACATAAACAACAAGCACTGGGAGCCGCCCATATTTAATTGTAGTCTAATCAGAGTCTATCCGAGTGTGACATCACACTTTGACTGCGCAGTGGGTGGACACGGAATGAGCATACCCTTGTATTTATACCATGCCAGCGCATAGGCCCAGTAGATGTGCAGATTCTACCATAGCCAATCGTTAGCGTTCCCAGCAAACACAAATGTAGTAGTTACATAACATAATTGTAATAGTTATGTTACATGCAACATTTACATCAATGTTATGTAACTGCTACAAACTGTGTTTGCTGAATTACTGTTTGAAAAGGTTTTATTAAACTGAATTCTGCTGTTGTAATCTTTGTAGCAACTTTTTTTATTTAAAAAATGTAAACAAAACTTTTCGTGTTTTCGTGATCATGTCGCTTGGCATTTTTTGGCATGAAATAAAAAAAAACGCGATCGCGCTGCTTGGCACTTTTCAACCAGATTCTTACAATGACTCGCGGCATTCAAACAGTTAAAATAAAGCAAACCAAATGAATAGAGGCTCTCAGATATGTAATCTAAGATATTTTTTGGACAAGCCAATGTGAGCCGTTGTTGTGACGTACAATAAAAATATATTTATATATACAGTTTACATAAATAATAACGCAAAATAGGCAATTTTGAAATGCAAAAAACTTTGCTTTACGCCAATTATTTGCCGAGATATCGCAATTTAAAGTAATCCCTGTTTTTTACGTTTACAGGATAATGCCGCTGGTATTTGAATAATCTAATGTGCATAGGAAAGTTGCTCGTGTGGAAGTTGGACATCATGTGTGTGGGTGTGTATGTAGAAAGTGAATAAAATGTGTATGTATGTGCGTGAGTCTGTGTGTGCACTATGTGCGTCCACATATGGAATATTTTTTTTAGTCAGTAAGAGCTATTGCATCTTTTTGCATTATCAATCTCGAACAATCTTGATGGGTAGACTTCCGAAAACCGACTACCTCCGATTTCGATGAAATTTTGTAAAAAGCTTTATTTTGGGTTAAAATGAAAGCCCTTAAAAGGAATTTTGGCGATTCCAATGACAAAGCCATTTTTTAAAAGAAAATGATAAAAATTATTGTACGCATACATTTTCCACGTGAAACGAGGTGCCACATGTTTACAACTTTCCACGCGAAGCGAGATCCATCTCTACTTGCCCCTACATGTGGGATTTGTGTTTACATTTTTTATTAGCTGTTATTCGTGACGATTGTCTACTTTTCCATTTGTGCTCACTATGTATGTACCGTTCAAGGAAATAATGTTAAAAACTAGTTAAATTGAGGGGGGGGTCTGGAGGGGCGCAATCCCCCAGTATACTCAATCATGCGCGCGCGCGCGCACTCACGCACACGCGCACACACACACACACGCGCGCGCACGCACAC
>NJRP01000462.1:58226-100355 GCA_003063835.1 Aphaenogaster floridana | reverse complement strand
TGAGCAGCGTTGTTTCAACATTGCAGCAATATTAAGAATCAATATATAAAATTCAACATAGATTCAATGTTGAAAAAACATCCATCCTTTAACATTCAACATTGCAACGTCTCAGCAACATTCTTTCAACGTTCTATGCTGTATGGGGTAGACTCTTTCTCAACACTTCTCTGAAAAGTATTCCAATTCGTATAAAAAGTCTGAGGAATTTTCTAAAAAGTTATAAAATTATACAGAATTTCTGAATAATTCTGAAATTTATATAAAAATTCTGAAAAGTTATATGAAGAATTCTAAGAAAAATTTTCACAAGGGCCGTATCGCTATACAGTCGGTCCCTTCGCAGAGAATCATGGATCTGTCCTTCCTGGATTGCGATGCTTAAACTTAAACGAGCTTGAAAGGAGGTGCGCAACGAAGCGGACGAAAGTTTCTCTGTATGACCATTTATTTGTTCAGAACTTATTGACAACAGCAGTATTCGGATGGTTTTCTGTGTCTAAAGCGCCTCAGTCGTTCGCGACTGCAAAGGATCATAAACTAATTATCTCGCGGAAAATGGCCATGCAACCAGCGGACAAGCAGCCGGCCATCGGCACAGTAATCAGCCACGCAAACGCGATATTGCGAAACAGCTTCCACGACACCCCCTCGCCGCCACGCGAGGCCCATCCCACGCACACCACCGATCCCACTTTGCAGTGCGTCGTTGACACAGGTAGACCAACTTTACTTGCTAACAGGACCGTCACCGCGGCACCCACCTGCAATCAAGGGTTTCATGTCGGTCTAACACTATAACGAGATGAGTAGTACATAATCTAATGAACAAAGAGAAAGGCTCAGTGTGAAACCAGACAGGAAATTAACTTTGTCAATTGTCCTTTTTAATATATATAGCGGAGAGATAGAAAAGAATGGAATATTATTAATCCCCCTACAATGTTCATTGCATTGGACATTAGTTTTATTGCACACAGGTTATATTTTGAAAAGAGGAAAAGATTATAAAATTTCACGATGCGTTACGTGCAATGGACATCAATTGTTATTGTTGTTATAAAAATCATATCGTAAATTTATCCTTGTACTCAGGTATATGATATATAATACTTTTCTGTGCAATAAAAATCAGGGACCAAAAACATTTAACTGTTTTTTGCAAAATTCTCCGAAAATAATCAGCTCCAAGCGCCGCGCGTTTACCTCTATGGTGAACCCGGTCGTGGGAGTGATGCGGGCCAGGTCCTGGCCCAGAGTCCGTATTACCCTGCGTCCCCACACCCACAATCCCGTGGAAATACCTAGGCCGCCGTACAGCAGTATGAGTATGGGTGTTTCGGCCTCCTGTCGGGCCGAGCCCTCCGCGTATACCGCCCAGAGCGCGATCAGCGGCCCGATCGCGTTACTGACGTCGTTGCCGCCGTGCGCGAAGCTGCCGAATGTCGCAGTGAGTACTTGCAGAAAAGCGAATAGCCTCGACACCTCCGGTTGCTCCTCGTCGTCTACTATCCCGTC
The DNA here is from genome assembly GCA_003063835.1 of Aphaenogaster floridana. Taxonomy (NCBI): domain Eukaryota; kingdom Metazoa; phylum Arthropoda; class Insecta; order Hymenoptera; family Formicidae; genus Aphaenogaster; species Aphaenogaster floridana. The sequence goes on along the minus strand of NJRP01000462.1, from coordinate 98,837 downwards.
CATCTGCGCGTTCTCCGCGTCCGCCTGAGCGACCATCAGCAACGGGCTCTCGCTACTGTTACCGCGCAACTTCGGCGCCAGGTCAGCCTTCGCGTTACCGTTGCTGCTGCCGCAGGGAACCTCCGAGATCACCGACAACGCCGTCGTCTCGTTATTCTCTTGGCAGGGGCCAAAGTGCGTCGCCGTCGTCGCCGCTGCCTTCTCGTCGCTGCCGTTTGATGTTAACAGTATTCTCGCTCTCTGCCGTGGCACCACGAACAAGTACACGATCACTGCGGCGAAATTGCCCGCCAGCAGTGCGATTATCAAGCTAATCCACCACGGCATCTTGTCCATCATTAGTACTAACAAATTTAAAAAAGTATATCTTGAATAAGGAGGTGGAAAAATTCAGAATGATGAAGTATTACATGGAGATATTATTTCTCCTTTTGCTCTCTTGAAAATATATGACTTCGAATTTTGGGGTAAGATGACATACTTCATTTTTCCAAAATACTTACGTTTAGGTCCGTCAAGCGCAATTGACATAATATTGACAGCAACGGTCAAACCGTATACTATGGGGAGAATATGAAGACCTTTTTCAAACGGCTTGTTAGACTGGAGCACGGATTTTCTCAGAACCCAAAAGATACTGGCAGACACGATTCCGCTGAGCAGAGGGCTGGCAAACCAGGACGCTGCTATATTACCAAGAGCTATCCATTTTACCTACAACATCAATAAGGCTTATAGTTAAATTACTACATTTATGAGCGCGCTACATTGTATAATCGCAACGCGTCGTGGTGCTACTAACCCCGGCGGTACCCCGGCACACGAGCGAAAATCCAACTGTAGCACCAACAATGGAATGCGTACCGGAAATTGGAAGTCGTAACGCGGTAGCCACCATTAGCCAGATACCGGACCCGGCTAGACTGGATAACGCCCCTAGCATCAACTCCTTCTCGTGGCCCTCGTACAACGAGACGTCCAGTATACCCTTTCGCATTGTGTCAGAGACCTGCAGCGGAGGGATAAATCGCCAAGTGAGAACAATTTTCCGAAGTCAAACTTATTTCTATCGGGTTGTTTTATAAATTCGCAAATTTAAATGCACACATTTTGCCTTTGGAAATAAAGCAAACGAGATCAAAACAAGAGTTTTGAAAAGTATAGACTATACCCTGGTGAAAATTTTTCTTAGAATTCTTCATATAATTTTTATATAAATTTCAGAATTTTTCTGAATTTCTGTATAATTTTATAACTTTTTAGAAAATTTCTCAGATTTTTTTATACAAATTGGAACACTTTTCAGAAATGTGAAAGTCTAGATTTTTTCTAAAATTCTTCATGTATGTGAATTCTGAAATATTATAAGATTTCTAAGATTTCTCATTCTATAATTTCTGAAGAAAGCTTATAAAATCTGAAAAAGTTTGATATTTTTCCTGAAATCTTCATAAATTTAAAACATGACAAATTCTTAAAAATATTATAAGATATTATGAGAATTTTTTTCACCAGGGTATATATTACTCCTTTGGTTTATAACATTTTTATTCGTTCACGGAATGAATACGGAAGTTCGACAATCAACGTTGTCTTGATACCTGCCTTATATCCTATCAAAACAGCACCGGCGATCTCGAAGACGGTCGCCAGGGCACAGGCTTGGAATATCGTGAGCACCCCGGCGCCGACGCTCGTCCCGAAGCTATTGGCGACATCGTTGGCACCGATGCCGAATGCCAGAACGAACGCTACTATAAAGCCGACCACTACTATCCAGATTAAGCTCTCATCGTACGGTATACTCATCGTTCACACTTCTAACTTAAATCTATTCTGCTTGAGCTTCCGATGCGTATATTTGTTGCGTGTATGCGATTATCCTCCTACTACACGTGCGCATCCGTCAGAAAATTGATAGGCATAAATTATCATCCTCTCTCGTTTTTTCTCCCTAAACGCTTCCATAACAAATAATGTCAATCGACTTCTATGGACTTCGTAGCAAGGAAGAGTCTTTTCTGATACAGAATGTTATATCAATACTGTGTGTAAACGCTTATCCATCAGAATATATCCTTTCTATATGTATTTGGATGAATGTATATATATATATATATATATATATATATAATTCTTTTATAATATAATAATGTATCTATATCTTTTCATTGTAGCCCTAATACGATCAATTCTTCAGTAGTTTTGTACATGTAACAGAGGTAGTGTTTTGGCGCAGCACCTGATTTATCTAACATCGTGATGAATTCATCACACGTTCGTACGTTGTCGATGCACAACTGTGTCGAGCTAATATACTCGAAGAAACGAGGAAGGTTACTGGCTGACTATATTCTTGCAACGATCGTCGTGCTCTTCTTCGGATCGAGATTGTGACGTACGATTTTCGTGTCTTCCTGATGCTCCTCTATCAGCGCTTTCCTCGTGTGGAAACACGCCGGTCGCTGTATTCCCCGCATCTACAAATCACACAAAACGATTTTATTGACCATCTCAGGCATGACTCATAAATGATATACTTTTTCTATTAGCATTTGCAATCCTGCAATTTCTCGTAACTACCCAAAATACATGTTTCAAATCTAGAATCCGATAGTCGTAAAATTTAACATTCTTTATAATAAAAAAGAAATTTCATTTTTTCATCGCTAGTTTTTCTTCCATATTAATCTTTCCACAAAAAGAACAAATAACAAAAAATGCTCCAGTGACTAAGCTTTAAATAAAAATGTGTTGGTTCCATGTGAAATATTAAAAGAATCGCATATCCTCTGGTAGATTAGATTATTAAAATATAAAAAACCACATATCTGGAATTAAAAAAAAGATCATTATCTTGCATCATAAAATGAAATTGAAGAAATTTTATAAAAAAAGAGACAAAGGACTATTACCTAATTAATTGAGATTTAGCCGATTCAATATATTTGATAAAGAGAATTTAGAAGAGTAGGTTTTTATATGAGTTGCGACATTTTTCCTTCCAAATTAAGATATGAACGGCTGGCGGTGCCGGCTGAATGCAGTATTGCATGCACCCCCGAGCATTATTCGATCGTTAGACTCCAAGTAATTTCTCCCCTCCCTCCCGCCACCGCGAGATTCTGACGAAACTGTTCGTGCGTTACCCCGGCATTTTTTCCTCTCCGATACTATTCGGAAATTTCGAAATCTCACCCCGAAAGATCGCGCATTTCGCGACGGCGAGACAGACGAAAATGATGATCGAAGCCGTCTAATTGGCACCTCGTGCAACTCTCAACGCGACCCCTGACCTGAGTCATCCACCGCACAATTCGATCTTCGAACTATATAGCGACGCGGAAACCGACAGCGCGTCTCGTTCACGAGCCTCGAGATGTGCCACAAGATTCGCGGAAAATTATCTTTTCAACACCGGAACGTTAGCCTCCCGGTAAAAATCCTCCCTGATGAAATTCCTCGAACGTACAAAAATTCCAACCCCTCATGCCGCCTTCGTTAACAGCCCGACGATTCTTAGACAGGTCCGGAGTCGATTTTCCAGCAGTACGCAAACGGGAAAGATGCCACAACTGTGTCGCTAATGAATCCTCTCCTCAGAATTTTTACAGACGTCCCGTTGGAAATGGGGTCGGACCGATCACCGGGCGCAATAAGCGACAATGATTTCTCGATCGAACTTCGCCGGTAGGAACGTTCCTCGGGGGAGAAGGACGGACCGACAAGGGTCGCGGCCGCGCTTGGTGAATCTGGATTCTGGACCGACTTAATGCCGAGGAGACTCAATTTACCACGCTCCGAATCATTTCTCGTGCTGACCAGCGCGTGTCGTGTCCTTCAGCACGTTGCTGGCGAAACGTTGGCGGTCACGCGGGCTCATCCGGCAGGAACGAACTCGCTCACGTCCGAGAGTGATCACTCGCGTCTAGGAGGACCGCCAGCGACTAGCGGAATCACCGGCCGAATCACCAGATGAATCACCAGCAGCACCGCAGCACACTCCGCCGTCCACGAGGTGACATGAAATCACGACGGCGTTCTTGAAACTTTAACGGCCGCACGCTCTTCTCTCGGCGGTGCCGCTCGGCTCAGATCCGCGTGGGGGTGAGATATTGATCCGTCAATTTGCCCGCGAAACGCGTGCCGCACATACGTGGGGGATGATGCAACCCGATGACGATCAATGGACGATCCCCGACGGCAGGTCCGGTCCGGTCGAATCCCGTTGGAGCTCCCCCGTTTACTCCCCTTCTCATTTTTCTCCGATATCCGGTATGCAGGACGCCCGTCCACGGATACTGAGGAAACAAATCGAGCGTTAATCGTTTCGACGGGTATCGAGGTATCGACTTGAGAATTGGAGAAAGCTCGAAAGGATCTTAATTTCAAGCTCGATGCAAAAATATTTAATGCCAAAAAATGAAAATACAATAGGAACATAGCGGCTTCGGAAAATTTGACGGCGGTCAATTTTTCTCTAAGAATTTGTAAACGGAAGGACATACTTGTTGCGGTTCATCCTCGTTGCGGTTTTCAAAACTAACTTACATAATAATAAAATTTGTCAGAAAAATACTTCTATATATACATTAAAAATTTCCATATTTTTCGTGAAATGAATTAATGGATAAAACTGCATTCCCTTAATTTTTTTCTTTTTTAGATGTCCATTTAGAAGTCGAAGAAAACCTTTTATAATATAAATGCCAAATGCTTTATCGATTAATAAATATCGTAAATCTTGTACGCGCGTACTCGTTCACGTTTCATGTGAATCTGTTGTATTCCCTGTGTCGCTCTTCGTTTTCCGTTCTCTTGCTCAACTTGTAAAACCTGATGGAACGTGGAATATATTAACGTCATTATTGTTAATATTCTTTCATTATCGTTCAAGTATCACGCGTACCATCTAAATGATTGATAACGTGCAATTATATAAGGGATATTAATTGAATTACGGATAAATGCAAAAACAACCGACAATGAATTATGTGCGTTATAGGTTTTCCATTCACGGTTATTTTCGCATCTGTCTGTAATTCATTTAATATATTCCTCATGTAATAAATTACGAATTATTTAAGAGCACGTGCATTACAATAATTAAATAATAATAACGTTATTAATATTCTATCAATACTGCAACAAGCGCCTATTCCTATACAGAGACGTATCTAGAGTATGGTAAGTATGGCACATGCCCTGGGCGCCACTTGAAGGAGGGTGCAATTTTTATTAACCTGGTACGACCCAACATCCTTCCTCAAGCACGGTAGACATTAATGCATATAAAAGCTAAAACAGCGGTCTAACAAGTTGCTACCTAAATTTAAAAAGATTAAAAAGCTTGACTTGTATTTTTGAGCTGATATTATGCTAAGTTAAAAGATGTGTCATATGTTTGGACAGGGGTGCAATTTCAGTGCTTGCCATAGGAGTTATTTTCCATAAATATGCCTCTGTTCCTATAACAGATGTTTTTTCAATTATTATAAATTTGAATTGGCCTATAACTATTTATTTGACATGAAGTACATATTATTCATTATTTGGAAGTGATTATTTGGGAAATTAGACGGATGTTGCAACGCAACCAAGAATACAGGACATCGCTGCGTACTTGTAGCTGTTTCTAACAAGCGAATGTAATTTATTTAATATCTATTCATTTTATGTATGTACAGACCAATTCTTCTTCGCGAAAAGAACGGATAATCTTTGTTGTATTACTATAGTAACCATTGCGCTAAACTACACTTCACGCCGCTTCCCATTTCTCCCTCTCCTCGCGCTCTTTCACGACTTCATTGATGTATGGCTGAAGGTACAGTATATCCTGTAAAAGCATTTTTTTCTTTAGCTGAGTATATTCTAGATCTATTGCGATATAAGTATCAGTCAATGATAACTGATGTTTACTGACCTCTTCAAACTTGGTCCACTGTTCTTTGGGCAGGATTCTTTTGCAAGCGTCCAACTGCATGGCTCTCACTATACGGAAGTTGCGCTGATCCTTGATTTCCTGTGGAAGACGCCTCAGCGCTTCCGTTACATCTTCATTTTCAACAAGTAAATCATGTCTCCATAAACCTGAACAGAAAGATTACTTTTTTATGATAGAATTACAATCTATTTAGAGTGTATAATATAAAATAATTACTGCACAATAATCTGTAAACAAATTATCAGCATCAACTTTTAAAAATGATGCACATGTACACATTTAACTAGTCATCGGAATGCTATTAATAAAATTTGTTATCAAATTTAGCCGATATAGTTGACACGAGAAAGAGCAGCTGTAGAACAGCTATAGATACCATTTCAAATGTATTAACACTAGAAGTATCGAAGTATCATATTTGACCGTTCCCATTTTTTAGATTAATGTAAATATTCTTGCATAAAAGATAGGATCTTGAAATTTTTTTACTTTTTATGTATTATGAGTTAATAAAAAGTTAAGAAAAGGTTAATGCCAAGATACTATGGACCATTATCCTCAAATCTGGTACATCGAAATACGGTTCAAAAGTGGTATCAAATGAAAAGTCTCATCAATCTGAAGAAAAAAAAAATTCCAGCTTGGAGCGACTCACCGTTCCAGAGAAAACAGCTCCTAAAAGTCCCAAAACTGATGGCGCTACTTTTGTTTATATAGACTTTTAAAACTTTGATCGTGTTCTAACTTGCTCCAAAAATTGATTTTAGCAAAATATGTTTAAATTGGGATCGCCAAGGGTTTGGGAACTAGGACTAAATATAAACAAAAGTAGCGCCATCGGTTTTGAAACTTTTAGGGAGCTGTTTTCTCTGGAACGGTGAGTCGCTCCAAGCTAGAATTTTTTTGGCTTCAGATTGACAAGACCTTTCATTTCATACCACTTGCGAACTGCATTTCGATGTATCAGATTTGAGGATAATGTTGGCATCAGCCTTTCAAAAACATATCTTTGCTCAAGAAATAGATTAATCTGGAAAAATAGAAATAGCCGAAAATACCGCCCGGTACTTCTAGTGTTAAATACTTGTCTTTAAAGGCTAATCTACAATGTACTCTTAACTTCCTGTTTCTTGCTCTTTGCCTCTTACTTCTTTGCTTTTCCACGCATTGTTTTACCGAAAATCGTGTTTCTTGTCTCTTTCGAAGTTCGTCAACTTTTATCTTGGATGACAGAACGAACAAACATCGCATTACGCGACATGACCAAAAATTGACAAAATGCAAAAAGCAAGATAGGAAGCAAAGAGCACATTGTAGATTAGCCTTAATAGTCCAATAAAGCGAATTGTTAAAAATATCAGCATCTACAAGGAAGTGTAGCAACAAAGAAGTTAGGTTAGGTCAAGAATTTCACTCGGTTTTCGCGGTTTACGAATTAACGACGTGAAATGTCACTTTTCATTACCGAGTTGATTAAATCCGCTGAGATTGTAGCACCATTTCCTGAAGCCGACGGCTGAAACAAGTAAATGCGTTATGTAAGAACCTATGTCATCTCACTTGGCGATCGATCGCACGAAGAAACAAAAACGTATCGAAATTTCATTTTGAGGTAAGATGTGAAATTGGTTATTTACAGATCAACCCATTCATTCGCCCGGCGCTCATTTCTGGGGATGTGGTGGTTTCTACGAGGAAATTCGCGAGGAAATCCGACGGACTTCCGCAGTAAGCAGATTGATGCGTATAAAATTAAATGGCGACGTACGTTCGGTTGTCATTGAAGATGACCGCCGAAGATACGGCCCTGGCGGCTTTAAAAAGCAGAAGCTGACTTCAGAACGATTCCGATTAATTTATCGATTAACATAATAGTGTTTGATTAATATATGGATAAAACTATAATTTTTTTTGCCGTCTGACACATGAGGGGAAAAGTTAGATTAGCGTTGACCAATTGTATAACTGGAAATTTTGTAAACAATTCTACGAATCAATCACCGAGTTGTTATCGAATATTATAGAATATTGAATATTATAGAGTAACACTTTTATACTACATGAGCGCTCGCAGAAATTTTTCTAAGGAGAGAGGTGGCAACAATGCATATTGATTTTTTATGTTTTTTTTACCAATAATAATAATATTCTCTCTATGTATTTTAAAAGATTAAAGTTTATCAGCTGATGTCTTTCTCATTCTTTTGAGTATAATTGCTCCATTTTAATTTATATTTTCGAGAAAAAGCAAATGCTTCCTCCCTCTTCGGGCGCCCATAATGTATTATTTTATTTTCTTAATGCGAATGGAGTAAATAATTTTTTTTTGCTATTTGACACGTGACAAGAAAAATTAAATAGGAACGATGAAGAATATAGTCGAAAATTTCAATACAAGCAATTCTACCAGTTGAATTAATTGCCGATTAAATTAAACCAAATTTAGTCCAAATTTTTTCGTAAAAACTCTGTCTTGAAGTTTTTCAATAATCGAACGATTCGAACGCGGAGTCTTTTAATAAAGCCTGTTCTACAATCAGTGGCGTAGCTAGGGGGAAGATTAGGGGGATAATTATGGGTAAGGTTGGGTTTTATTTAATGCTTTACTCTTTTTTTAGCTTTTTCCTGCTTTTCCTTAGATTTCAACTTATCAAATTGTTTTTCCAGGTAACATTTATTATCTGTAATAATTTTTTAGAAAGTTATTAGAAATTGCATACAATAATAATGAAATTACTTTGTAATCTATAAAATTTCTTTACTTATAAAAGTGTTGTTGAGCATTGTAATATTGAGTCATGTATAGTGAATAACAATTTCTACATAACAGACGTATATATAATTTAACTTTAGAGCGGCAGTGTGGTCTAGTGGTAGAGCGTCAGACTCGTAATCTGTAATACCAGGTTCGAGTCCACTAGATCAGGTAAATATTATTATTTTCCGACACTGCGCTCCCTGCCGGGAAGAGGATTCCCGGTAGGTAAAACTAGAGGTCTAAATATCAGAGAGGCGCCAACCCGTGCCTCCTTCTGATTGGTGGTGAGCTATCCGTTCCTAAGATGGCGGCTACGGTAACAAAGTGGGAGTAAACCTAGGGAATACTAAGGTAAACTAACCTTACATATGCATGGACTAATACTGAAACACCGTCACTACCACTATAACATCACGTGCGTGTAGTACCTAAGATGGCGGCGCGGCGGCATGGTGGGGGTAGTTTGGCGCCTCTCTGATATTTAGACCTCTAGGTAAAACTGGGCTCCGTCTTTCGGAAGAGACGTTAAGATGTTGGTTCCAATTAAGATGTTATTAACATCAAAATTTGCGCATTGGCTGCAACAACATTTACTGCAGTTTAAACCCCGTAGCCGTAAAAACAATTATAGGTAAATAATAATTTTTCATATAATAATCTTAATCAGGATAAATAAAAATTCTGGTGTTGCAATCAATATTTGTTATAGATTTTTAAATTCATATAATTATAACCAGATATATACATTTTCAGATTACTCCATCGAATATGGAGATAAACATAAATGGAAGATACAAGACGAGAAATATATACAACGACAACGTTGTATATATTATTGTATGTATTTTTCGTCTTGTATCTCCCATTTTTGTTTCTCTCCGTATTTGATGGAGTAATCTGAAAATGTATATATGTGGTTATAATTATATGAATTTAAAAATCTAATAAATATTGATTGCAACACCAGAATTTTTATTTATCCTGATTAAGAATATTATATGAAAAATTATTATTTACTTATTATAGCTCTTATTGCCAATGGGTGAAGACATGGCACTTTCATTATTTGGTCTTGTTTAGGCGACCTACTTGCTTGTCCAGTAACAGTGCAATTTATTAGAGCATGTTCTTTAAATATCCCCCCTAACAATCTCCTCGCGAATTGTGAAGAGCGACTAGACGTTGCTATGGCCTCATAATAAATGTTGTTTTTACAATAAATATTGTTTTTTAATAATTTCATCTGCAATCAAATTTTTTTTTGTTCAATAATTAATATAATAATTATTTCTGTGTGACTCTATATTTATAAAATTATTATGAAATCTACTAAAAATATAAAATTACTAAATACAATAAATAAATATAATCCTATTTAGAATATTTACCGGGGAGAGCTCAGTTGCGCTCAGAATGAAACGGACACAGCCACTCATATTGACCCATGCCTAGAGGATTTTCTCTGGAAGGCGCTGTGATTGGCTGTGTCCGTTTTAATCTGTGCGCAACTGAGCTTCACTCATACTTACTTTTGGTTCATAATTTTTTCCATATAACTGTTTATTTGCATTATCATAATCTTCGACATCAAGGTTATTAATATTTTGTACGTTCGTGGCAGAGTTAGTATTTAAATCTAAGTTTTCTTTCGTTGGAATTTGTTCCTGCAAAGATTTCACAAACCATATTTAATTCATAAATATTACTTTTTGAAATAATATTCTGATTAAAATAATGTATTTTTTAAAAACCATTCTTTTATTATCTTGTGAAATATTGTAGTCATCGCAAGTAGAAGTCATTTTAGGAAAAATCATTATGATGTCATTCGATACACTTTTTATGATGATTTTATGATGAATTCTTGATATAGTAATGATTTTCAGAAGATTTTTTAGTTAAAAAATCATCTTATTCTTTGTAGCTGCTCTCCAGAATGTGAGTACTAGAAATTCAGTTAGTTGTATTAAATTGAGTTCGAGCTCAGTAGCTTCTTTGACAGAATCTATATCATCAATAACTCTAGCAATATATTATCTGAATAATCTTGCATGATCTGATTTATCCTGATTAAGATTATTATAATATGAAAAATTATTATTTACCTTAAATCTCCCCCCCTCGAAATTTTGGAACCAAATATGAAAATATGAAAATGAAAGGTTGAAACCCGAGAGAGAAATGAAATAGTTTTTATTAATGGATATTATTAATGGAAATTAAGAATTCTTAAAACCTTAGGAATACAATGAGTGAAGTAGGTACCCAAGTAGAACACGAAAGTCAAGATGACGTCAAAATGATGCTAAAATGACGCCTTTGACGTCATCATGACTTTCTGTTCTACTTGGGTAGGGCTTAACGGTTTGATACAAATAATGTACATTCACAAAAATTTGACTTCGATTAACATAGAGAAGGTACTCAACAGATTATCTAAAAAACCTAGACGCATGCTTCTAGTTGTTATCTTATTTGATTAAAAAAGTTATGAATTGTTCTGTGATTTTATGTTTAAAAAAATCCCCCCCGAAATAAAATCTTGGCTACGCCCCTGTCTACAACGAACGCAAAACGCAAAACGCTAGTCGCAACGCGAGTCGCATCGCAAAGACTATAACGCAAGCCGCAAAACGCAGAAAGATAAAATTAACCATCTTTCTACGAATGTGCGTTTAATTTTTGCGGTCTGCACGCGTAGTCCTTGGGACCGGGTATACGTCACGCTATGACTCGCATTGCGGCTAGCGTTTTGCGTTTTGCATCCATTGTAGAATAGGCTTAACTACACTGTTGCTCGCAAATTGTAGTTCGATGCGGAAGGGAGAAATTTACGCAGTCTCTTAAATTTCATCAGCTTTGAAATCGTTATTTGCGCATTACAGATGCAAACGCGTACTGCACGAGGATTGCTCGTACTTTGATCCGAGATCTCAATTGTATTATTGAGTGGTGTGATAATCGTTGTTTATATAATCGACATATTGCGCGATAATACACAAATTGAATCGTGTCGCCGCCCTACTGAAAAATTTTTATTGAGATCACATGCAATTGAGAATAAAATTTTTATTGAGATGACAATTAATTGAGAACACAATTGAGAACAAAATTTTTATTGAGATCATATAATTGAGATCATAATTGAGAATAAGGATTTTCAGTAGGGCGTCAATCGACACATATTCGACCAAACGCTCATTGTACGTTTGACGCGCTCGACCGGAAGTACCAGTAGATCTTGCACTGACAATGAAAGAAAAATTTTTTCAAATGAAAAAAAATACATTTTCTTAAAACTATATTGTAAGGTTTTATTTGTCAGGAATGAAGAGAGATATCTGTTTATTATAATATTTAGCTCTATGTATTTATTATTTATTATTTATACACGGAAAAAAAATGATGTTGTATCAACAGCATTAAGTCTAATTGGAAATAATTTTGTTAATTCAATAACATTATTAATGAAACAAATACGTATGATTTTATTTTATTAAAATTGTTATTGAATTAACAAGATTATTTCCAATTAGACTTAATGCTGTTGATACAACATCATTTTTTTTCTGTGTAGTTTTAATGTCTAGTATACAGTAGTTTTACTATTTCAAGGCGAATATCAAAGAAAGACCGATAGCTTATTAAGCTAATAAAGTTATTCAAGTATCAAAATATACTTATTAACCGAATGACGGCTGAATTCGTCGTATAACTCGCGAGTGCGCGATACAAAATCAAGACTCCTAATCTCGGAGAACAGTCGAAACGAATAGCCCCTGCGTTGGGACTATCAAAATACGAAAACTGCTATCTCTGAAGAATCGGTAAGCGAGTGTCGCTGCTCCGAAAATCAGCGAGCTCTGAAGCTGTCTCGTCCGAGCAATTATATAAGGCCCAATTCCACAATCTCCAGTTAATTTAACCGGCCGGTTATTCCATTGGAATTGACCAATCGCATTTGTTAATTTTGCTTAACGACAAATGCGATTGGTCAATTCCAATGGAATAACCGGCCGATTAAGGCCGTGTTCCGATATACACTGCCAGTACTGAAAATCTATAGTTCACGTTACGTATACTTTAGATTTTCAGTACTGGCAGTGTATATCGGAACATCGACTTAAGTTAACTGGAGATTGTGGAACTGGGCTGGGAAGAGTGGGGAACGCAGATGCAGGTACATCAAGTACCAACGTCTAAACATGAAACGATTAATATAAGTACATTCGTGATTGCAATGGATCTTACAATATCTTTTAATACAAGTATTTGTTTCTTCTATTTAAGTAAGAATATTTAAATATAAGTGAGAATAGGCCAAATGTCGGCCAACCTCGGATCTTGGTGCATAATAATTTTTGTGAATTCCCTGTTCAAAAATTATTATTACGCACCAAGATCCGCAGTTGACCGACATTTTGGCCTATTCTCATTTATATTTGACAATTTCGTCGGTCCTATTCTTATTATTATTTAAAAATATTTAGTTTTAAATAAATACACAATATATGTTACCTTAAGGCCGGTATTCATAGTCCATTTTTATTTCAAGACCGTCTTAAGTAACATCTTAAGACGCTAATACGGCTTTGTGATTGGTTTATGACATCTTAAGATTGTACTTGAAACGATCTTAAATATAAGAACCGACTATGAATATCCCAGGTAGAACACAAAATCATAATAAGATCATAATGACATCAAGTAGAAGTCATTTTAGGAAAAATCATTATGACGTCATTCGATACACTTTTTATGATGATTTTGTGATGAATTCTTGATATAGCAATGATTTTTAAGTGATTTTTTAACTAAAAAATCTTCTGAAAATCATTGCTATGTCAAGAATTCATCACAAAATCATCATAAAAAGTGTATCGAATGACGTCATAATGATTTTTCCTAAAATGACTTTTACTTGATGTCATTATGATCTTATTATAATTTTGTGTTCTACCTGGGTACCGCCCTAAGTACATTATTTTGTACTTTTATATTTTTTACATTAAAATAAATATTTTATAAGTAATCTACTAATAGTATTATTAAACTTAACTCAATTGTTTTCTAATATTAAAAAATTTTATTATCTTGAATATAAAAATAATCTAACAGTAAATATTAGGATATAATATAAATATTAAAAATATTTCAAACAAGGAATTTTAAGACTTGAATACATTAAATAAGCTATTAGGCCCGTATTCATAGTCCGTTCTTATTTTAAGATCGTCTTAAGTAATGTCTTAAGACGCTATAAAGGCCATCACACATAAAATTCCGTAAAGCCCGTTCTACATTAGTCGCAAGTCGATCGCAAGCTTGTTGCGACAGCCAATCAGAAGCGTCAATAGTACCATTCTAGCTTCTGATTGGCTGTCGCAACAATCTTGCGATCGACTTGCGACTAATGTAGAACGGGCTTAAGAACGTTAGACGTAAGCGTAAGAAAATCGACTAATCCCAATTGAGTGGTGGGGTTGCGAACAACACAATACTCGATTGGGATTGGTCGATTTTCTTACGCTTACGCTTACGTCCTTACGAAATTTTATGTGTGATGGCTTTTATACGGCTCTGTGATTGGTTTATGACATATCTTAAGATTGTACTTAAGGCTGCGGTCCACTTGATGCTACATAAATGCTTCGAAGCGTTCAATTGACCAATCAGAATAAAGAATTCTATTAATTGAACAATCAAAGAATGCTTCAAAGCATTTGTAGCGCCAAGTGGACCGCAGCCTAAGACGATCTTAAATATAAGAACCGACTATGAATACCGACCTTAGAATCCACCGAGTAAATAATTTGTTTGTGTTAAGTAAAATTTTTTTGTATCAACATATTTTTTCTTTCAGTGTGGGTACATAACAAACATATGCAGCCGAGTTTACAAGGCTCGATCGACTGATCGTTGAGTCCGCGTTATTACAGTTTTTCTTTTCGTCAGATAAAAGAAACTGTATTTCTCGAATAAAGAGATGGGAGAAAACCGCGCGAATTTGGCGCCAGATAAATAGTTCTAGAGATTTTTGCGACGTAGGGGGCGCTGACGATCACAGATGGGACTACTTCGCTGCGAGTGGGCGACAGTAGTTGCGCGGCCCGCATATATAAATGCGCGCATGAGCCTGTCGCTTTTTTGCCTCAGTAAGGGTAGAGTTGCGCTCGCGTTGTGCGTCCGTTGTGTGCGTTTCCTTTCCCCGCAGAAATAGGCCACATAACCTATGTCCATTTCGTGAAGCTAACTCTCCTAGAAAAACCCAAAAAAACCAAAAAATCGTGAAAAAACGCATACAAAAAAATCGCAAAACCGTAGGCGAAAACCGTCGTGACCTCGGGTAACAGCGTGGTTGATTAAGAGAGGTACGAGCCAGAGTGTGTGTGAGCCGTTCGACGCCGTTCGCAGTGTGAGAGAGACAGAAGAAAACAGACGGAGGGCCCAAGTACTCACAGGCACGCAAAAAAAATACCCAAGCACGCACGCACGAGGTAGAAGCGGGTGAGGCGAGGAAGGAAAACGTGTGCGAGGAGCAGGTCCGCCCAGGACAAGCCGTATCTCGAGGTGGTGGAAGAGAGTAGGTGAAGCGAGATCGTCGCGCGAAAGGAAGGACGTCGCTATCTCCCCCCCCCCCTCTCTCTCTCTCTCTCTCTCTCTTGAGCGAGCTACTCCGCCGCCGCCATGAATCCTGGAGCGCCCAACTACCCGATGGCCTCGCTCTACGTGGGCAACCTGCACACCGACATCACCGAGGCGATGCTGTTCGAGAAGTTCTCGACGGCCGGGCCCGTGCTGTCGATACGCGTATGCCGCGACATGATCACCCGACGCTCGCTCGGTTATGCATATGTTAACTTCCAGCAGCCGGCCGATGGTGAGCTCACGTCCTAGTCATTATTATTATTATTTCGTTGTGCAGTGCCCGCGATGACGATGACGACGGTGACGGTGGGCAATGTGGGGTGACGCGGTGGCGATCCGCGCGAATCGCCACCTGCTGCATGCCACACATGTGCCGCGCCAACGCGCGGCCCTGTTGGATTCGCGCGTCGTCGCTGCGACGTTGAAGCCCGTGGACTGCGCATCGGAAATGGAGGCTCGCCAGCCGAAGATTAGAGCACGGCTAATCGAATAATCTTAATCCGTTTTGCTCCGATTGATCGAATTCTAATCTGCGATGCGCAGTCCCCGATTCACGGGCTTAACGGTGATTAACGGCTAAACGGATTTGCCGTTTGGCCGAAAGGCGGAGAGATAATTTTTTTTCCTTTCTTTTTTTATTGCGCGTTATCTGGAGAGACACATGGTCAGAATAGAGGTAAAGAGACAAATCCGTCCAAGATATCTCAAGTTTGAGTTAATACATATTTAATACAAATTAATTTTGTTTTAAATGCGGCAAGTGTAGCTACAAAATATACAGAGTTGAAAAACAGATCCACAAATGTCCATTTCTACCAATATAGATTAACTTTAATCTCGGTTTAATTTACTCTTTATCTTTTTGTAGTTCTAAAAATTAAAAAAGGATACAGAGTAAGTTAAACCGAGATTAAAGTTAATCTACATTGGTAGAAATGAACATAAGAATGATGGAATACAAAGTTGATAGATTTATAGCGTTTTCCACTGGGAAAACTAGTGCAACACTGGTGCACACTGCAGAGTGCAATTTCATTATTCCAATATAAAAATCACTTCACATATTTTCAGTGTTTAATATTCTATTGTGTTTAATTTGACAAATTTTTGTCAGTAGAACATTAAACACTGAAAATATGCGACTTGATTTTCACATTGGAACAATGAAATTGCACTCAGCGTGCACCAGTGTTGCACCAATTTTCCCAGTGGAAAACGCTAAAAGTTAATAATAAATAGAAAAAAATTTGAAAATGGACTTAGCTTTTGCAATGTTAGGATTTCGAGCTTGGGTAAAAATCTAAAAGAATTCAAGTTACTTTCCCTGGAAAACAGTTTGCTCTTCATGTCTCCTTTTCATGACTGACACTTAAACAGTTTTTTTTCTATGAATTTGTTTTATTTCTTTAATTCTATTCTACCCTTTCTTTAATGCATGAGAATTTGACTTTTTTCCAATAAGATGAAACAAACCTTCAGTTCTATTATACATGTGCGTCGTTCGAGCTTCTCTCTTCTCGCGTGAATTTTTCTTTTAAGAAAATTCAAAGAAATCTATACGCATTGTATAAAGATTTGTGAGACTACATTCCAACGTCTTTTTTTTCAAGAAAAGGCGAAAAACCCATTTTTATTGTATAAAGATTTGTGGAACCTTACACAGGTTATATTAAAATAACTCAGCAACGAAGAAACGTTGCATTAGAAACGCATTTCTGAAGAATAGAAGGAAAGGCGGGATAGAACTACAGTTTCTTCTACCTGACTAGTTTTATCTCAGGTCAAAATCCCAATGGTACAAAAGACAAAAGAGAACATTTGCAGATTTTACCTGCTGCCAGAGCTATGTACGTACTGCTCCGTTTTCCGTGAATTTGCTCTTTTAACAGTTTCACTGGTGGTCATCCATGACCGGCGCTTAACTTTTCAATGGCATTTCGATGGTCATTGATGACCGGCGCTATCGAAGGACGATGGGTAAAATAGGCCGATATTTCAACTTTAAAAGTGTAACGTAAATTATATAGGATCTGTTTTTTATAACTGAATTGTTTATGAGTTTATCTTTTTCACTCCACGATGGAAGGAAAAAGATAAACTCTGAACTAGTGCAGCCAGTTCAGCTATAAAGAACAGACCCATAATCCTGAGGTAGATACACATTGAGCGCATGAACAATGAACGAACGAACGCGAATGTTCGCTATTAAAATTCGCAAGATGTTTACTCGCTGTGACAAGTGCGAGCACAATATTTGTCAGCGTTCGATTCGTGTTCGGATCAATTCGCTCATAAGGCGATACGCCAAAAAAAAAGAAACAAACACGAATGCAGACATTCGAACATTCGCGTTCGTGTTCGTTCACTCTATGTGTACCCAACTTTACAGTTTCTGAGTCGCTGAATACGATAACAATTTTATTAATTTAAAGAAAGTGAGAAAGTAGTCAAAATTCGTCTTAAAGACGAAATATAGTTATTTGTGTAACAAGTGCGGAAAGTTGACAATTGCATACGAGCGCGGAGTGGACGCACGAGCCGAAGGCGAGTGCGATCACCCGCGCGAGTGGCAATTGTCAATCCGCACATGATGCACACAATATTTTATATTACAAGTGCGCCGGAAAGTGGCCCATTACAAGCGTCGCGCGAGAGATGTCGTGCAGAAAACCCGTGCAGAAAGTAATGAGGCCGTGCAGAAAGGATATTGCTGCACGGTTTCGAGTGGAAAATTCCTCTGTGTGCAATTGGTTACTTTCCGCACAGAAAACACGCGCGTAATGGGCCATTTTCGGCGCACATGTGATATAAAATCATTTCTGATAGTAATATAATTAGTGACGTTTTATTCGAATTATTTCATTATTTATATTATAGTTTGTTATATTATAAACTTATATACTTCTTTTTTTATTAAAAGCTAAGAAAACATACCAAAATTAAATACCTCAGAAATGTTAAATAGCCAAATCGCTGAACGCGCAGTAACGTTTTACCTCAGAAGCATTCATACTGGAAATATGCTGCAATCGTATCTTCTGCCAAACCATCGTTAAAACATTTTCCTTGCTATAATTTTAAAAAAGCTATAGAAATAAACTATAATACAAATTATTAAATAGTTGTAATAAAATATTACTAACCATATTAAGCGGTGTCTACAATGAGATTTTAAGTCGTAAGACTTTACATATCGACCAATCACAGTTGAGCATTCTAAGACCGCAATTTTGATTGTGATTGGTCGATATGTTAAATCTTACGATTTAAAATCTCATTGTAGACACCGCTTTACCGAGAAAAGACTTATTTTGACTCCTTTAAGACAAAATTTGACAATTTTCCTATGACTTTAAACAAATAAAATTGGTACCAACGACTCTATAAGATTATATATTTACATAATTTACATTACACTTTTTAGGCTGAAATCGGCCTATTTTACCAATCATCCTTTTTAAAACACCTATATATAAAATAAACGCTGTCCAATATAGAATTTTAAATGACACAAGTGGCAAGATAACAATATAAAATAAAAGAGCGTTATTCAACACAGTACACATGAGAATACGTGTTATTACACATTTTATTATTATATGCTTACGATAACGAAAATTCTACTGTGACGCACACGATAAGACCTGCAGAACTTATTGGTTAGGCAACGTATTAACTGCACTTTGTAGCTATACTTTCCGTATTTAAAACAAAAATGAATGTATTAACTTGAACTTCAAATATTTTTCTTTATTATCAACTAGATAAATATCCATTTTTTCTATCAAAAGATAAAATCATGGAAAATATTAATATATATCTCATTCTATAATTTAATACTAACTATAATCTGAAGGAAAAAAGAAAGAAAAGAATTAAAATTTATAAGTTCTAATCTCTCGAAAGGAATGATTCTGCAACTACGAGTTAGTTTAGTAAATATATTGCGAGATGCGCAAACAGAAAAATGAGATTTATTTCATATATATTTAGTACGAGTAAAAAATCATGGTCACTATGTAATTGTTCATTGTGCATTGTGTTCGAGCTATAAGCGAATCAATTCTTGTATATACCAAAAGTTAATTGGGACAAAGACATTATCCTTCTACTACAAGCATATCTATGTAACTCTGTAACTTAATTTAAAAATTTTATGTATTAAGTTTTTGCGGTTGCTTCTTTAACTTATAAACTCTAGTTCCAAAGGCAATTGTATATACACATGAATTTATTAAATGATAAGAAATTCGTTTTTGATGGGCATGGCGATAAAATCTTTGAAATCTTATTTGACTTACACAAGGATAACACGTTTGCATAAATACATTTGTGAATGTTTATGTTTCAGCTGAACGCGCCCTTGATACCATGAATTTCGACATTATAAAAGGGCGGCCTATTCGGATCATGTGGTCCCAGCGCGATCCCTCCCTACGCAAGTCAGGCGTCGGAAATGTATTTATCAAGAATTTAGATAAAAACATAGACAATAAAGCGATGTATGATACATTCTCGGCATTCGGTAACATATTGAGCTGCAAGGTCACGCAAGATGAATCGGGCGCGTCAAAGGGTTACGGCTTTGTCCACTTTGAAACGGAGGAAGCAGCCAACAAATCTATCGAGAAGGTCAACGGGATGTTGCTAAATGGCAAGAAGGTAAAGTAGTGTAAGGGGGTCTTAGTAGAATGACTGACTTATAGTTTTAAAATAATGTTTTATGCTCTAAGTCTGTGTCTTCTTGAGCAACGCACAATAACTGTCTTGTGTCTGAAGTCTTAAACTAAAGGGTCGTTCTGTTTGCGATTGATGACAAACCGCTTTATAATAACAAAAGAAAATATAAGCTAGTATTTTGCGTTATTTAAAGCAGCTTAAAGCATAAAATATTGTTGAAATTATAAGTCAGCTATTCTGCTAAGGCTCTAAGGCCGGTAGTATTCATAGTCCGATCTTATTTCAAGACCGTCTTAAGTAATATTTTAAGATGCTAATATACGGCTTTATGATTGGTTTATCACATCTTAAGGGCCATTCTACAATACGTTGCAAATGTCCCGTCGCCAGTTGTGAGCCACGCGTTGGCCAATCAGCGTTTTATTTCTTAAACACTGATTGGCTAATGCGTGGTCCACTACTGGCGACGGGACATTTGCAACGTATTGTAGAATGGTCCTTAAGATGTGATAAACCAATCATAAAACCGTATTAACATCTTAAGATATTACTTAAGGCGGTCTTGAAATAAGATCGGACTATGAATACCGGTCTTAGAGCCTTAGCAGAATAGCTAACTTGTAATTTCAACAATATCCTTTAAGCTGCTTTAAATAAACTGTACCTAAGACGGTCTTAAATATAAGAACGGACTATGAATATCGGCCTAAGGCTGACTCGAGTAGCGCGTCTAATACGTGCAGTAATACAAAAAATGACTGTGTGATTGGTTGAGAAAAAGAGTTGAATAAATGGTTGTCGGTGATACACACCCGAAACGAGAATTTCTTTTCTCTGCGATCCTGGTAGGGCACCGATATATTTCGCCCTTACAGGTAGTGCTTTTTATTCACCAGTTAGAATGAAAGCTTTCGAGGTTGTCGCTCGATTAATTTGTTTATCTAATCAACGCTTCCCTTTGGTTTTTCAATATGGATCGCATTTACAGGTGTACGTTGGCAAATTCATCCCGCGTAAGGAACGCCAGAAGGAGTTGGGCGAAAAGGCCAAACTGTTCACGAATGTCTACGTGAAGAACTTCGGCGAGGATATGTCTGACGACAAGTTGAAGGAGATGTTCGAGAAATACGGGACCATTACAAGCCACAAAGTGATGATTAAGGACGACGGCAAATCACGGGGCTTTGGATTTGTCGCGTTCGAAGACCCGAATTCTGCTGAACAGGCGGTACTCGATTTGAACGGCAAAGAGATTGCCGACAACAAATTGATGTACGTTGGGCGAGCTCAGAAGAAAGCCGAACGTCAACAAGAACTTAAACGGAAATTCGAACAGTTGAAGATCGAGCGCTTGAATCGGTACCAAGGAGTGAATTTGTATGTAAAAAATCTGGACGATACGATTGACGATGAGCGTCTGCGTAAAGAGTTCACGCCGTTTGGCACGATCACGTCGGCGAAGGTGATGATGGAGGAAGGGCGTAGCAAAGGATTCGGTTTTGTATGCTTCTCGCAGCCGGAGGAGGCCACCAAGGCAGTTACCGAGATGAACGGACGCATCGTAGGTTCCAAGCCTCTCTACGTTGCTTTGGCGCAGCGTAAGGAAGATCGTAAAGCTCACCTTGCGTCTCAGTACATGCAACGCATGGCGAACATGCGTATGCAGCAGATGGGCCAGATATTCCATCAGCCTGGTAATGCCGGCAGTTACTTCGTGCCTACGATACCACAACCGCAGCGATTCTATGGACCAGCCCAGATGGCGCAGATCCGCGCTACTCCACGCTGGCCGGCACAACCGAATCAAGTACGACCGAACGCGCAGACCGGCGGCTCCGGGTTCGCATCAATGCCAGCTGGACCATTCCGACCGGCGCCGCGCGCTCCTACCGCACAAGCTGGCGCTTTGCGTAACAACATGTCCGCTAGACCTATCACAGGTATGATTAAGGGAATTAAGAATAGATATTACGGAATGCCTATGACAATGATTTACCTTTGTTTAAATTTGTACTGTTTCTTTAATCAACTGATAAAAGTTGAGGTATATGAGGTTGGGATAGAATATAGGTCTTGCATACTTGATTACGAATCAATCTCTCTTATATGGAGCCATGCGTCATTCTATATTGTTATTGTTCGTATTATTTATCTTATCTCTCATTGTCAGGGTTTATTTCGAATATCTAGCAGATAAGTCGTATAAATTTGTAGCGTCTCAGATCGCTTTTGCAAATAAAATAAAAAAGTTGCAAATGCCTTGAAAGGCTTGAACAATTAGAAAAATTTTGCTGGAATATCTGAAATAGTTTTTAGAGGGGATTCTTTAAAAATAAAATTATTATTTCTTTATTAAAATTACTTTCCTATGTTATAATTTAATGAATAACTGCTTATTGTTGTACAATATAATTACTACAGCATTATTACACTAATTATAATATACAATAATAATTATGCATTTAGTTATTAGATAACAACAATGATTATTAATTTGTTATTAACAATTCCTATCTGTCTCAGGTCTACAAGCAGTTGGTGGCGCCAACATGCAGAACCGTTCCATGGCCGGACCATCCGTTGGTGTCTCGCCCAGTCAGAGCCGTCCATCAAATTACAAGTACACCGCAAACATGCGCAACCCGCCGCAAACAGCCATGACTCTACCCGCGCCAAGTGGTCCTTCTGTGCAGCAGGCGGTTCATATCCAGGGCCAGGAACCGCTCACCGCGTCGATGTTAGCCGCGGCGCCGCCGCAGGAGCAAAAGCAGATGCTAGGAGAACGTTTATTCCCTCTAATCCAAGAAATGCATCCGCAACTGACCGGCAAAATCACCGGTATGTTGCTGGAGATCGATAACAGCGAGCTGCTTCACATGCTGGAGCACAAGGAATCCCTAAAGGCCAAGGTCGAGGAAGCCGTGGCCGTATTACAGGCACACCAGGCTAAACAAGCGGTCGTACCGAAAAAGGAATAAGCATTTGATCGCTGATGAGATATGTTTCGAAAATAAATTCTGTTATTTTAAATTTCGATTGATTTGATGTATATGCGGTGTTACTCCTTCATTTAATTTTATTTTTCTAAAGTTGCACAATTTAATCGTGTCAGTATGATTACACAATCACGGATTTACCTTCCAAGACGTAACCGGCTCTGAAGTATTCCTTGGGAAGGTGCAGGAATATATTCTCTTTTTACGATGTAAAATTTTAAGGAAGAAGTCTCTTCGTATTCGGCATATCGGAATACGAAGATTTGTGGACGTATTTTGGATCAACTGGGAATAATCGTTCGCCTTGCGTTTGCTTATTGAGAAAAGCGGAATGTGGAAGGATATCCAATCCTAAAATTTTACGATAATAAATTTTTCTTTCACGATACACGAGACGATTGACGTTCAGCGGATGTGACGATTAAACGAAACAAATGACTTGTGAAAAGTTGATTTAATTCGATAGATCTAGAAGTATATAATCGCAGGCAATCGTCTAATGGTGTGCACAATTGTTATATCTGCTGAATGCCATTTTTTTATTTTTTCTCCTCTCGAATTTCCCTTCTTGAAATGAATAAAATAGTTTCTAAATCGAGAATATATTAAATAAAATATTTACACTGGTGCTTGTAATGTGGATTGAACGTCTATGCTCTGGTCATCCGTTTGTTGCAACTTGTCGTAAGATGGATAATGGTTACTTTATGGTTCGTGTTACATTTTGTAAAACTGCATCTGACATGAAAAAATAGATTGGATAGGAACGAAGTATGTAGTTAGAGGGCCTATTATATTCTGCAATCTTTAACGACAGTGTCGTCATCGTTACGTTGTCGTTGCGTAGCTTTTTCATCATATTACACCTGCGCAATGACAATATAACGATAACGACACTGTCGTTAAGTTAAAGAGTTATAGAATAGGTCCCGTGTTCTTTTTAGCTGAATTTACACCGTTCATCTTTTTTTTTTCTCCAACATGGAGAGGAAAAGAGGAAAGATAAACCGTGCAAGAAGTCCAGCTGAAAAGAACAGGCCTTAGAAGCTTTGCAATTGTATTGCAAATTGTATCGCTTGAATTAATCGATTAATGATTAAGTTAATTCAAATTCGATCCGAGTCGTCATTTTTCTCGATAACTTAACATTCTGAAGTTTTTCAATAATCGAACAATTCGGACGCGAAATCTTTTGGCTACACTGCTGTCGAAAACTTAAAAATTGTAATTAAAAAACTTGAGCTTGATATATATATATGCAAAGCAATAAACAAGAAGATAGGCCAGATAATCAAGCATATACAGGTGTTATACAAATAGAAAAATTATATAATTAATAATATAAGAAAATTACATGAACGTTTCGACTATACTTAGTCTTCATCAGCTAAATTCACATCGACAAAGCATTAAAAATTAACAAATAATAAGTAATAAAGAAAAAGATTAAAATAACGTTCATGTAATTTTCTTATATTATTAATTATATAATTTTACTATTTGTATAACACCTGTATATGCTTGATTATCTGGCCTATCTCCTTGTTTATTGCTTAAAAATTGTAATTAGACGGCAACAGGGAAAAAATATATGTATTAGAGTGGAGCTATTTTTTAACCTCATGCCAGACATGGATTTTTGGAAAGAGCGTGAAAAATGATGAATTTTGGTTAAAAAAAAAATTAAATGAAAACGTACCCCCTCCCCCCCGTAAAAATCGGTGAAAATTGAAAAATTCGATATTTTTCTATTTTATTTCAATATTTGTTCGGTTAGTTTAGGTTAGTTTTAATTTTTTCTTAATTAACATTTAATTATAATTTTAAATACTTAAAGATTACAATTAAATTTTAATACAATGAAAAAGGATTTAAGATTAATAATAATTAAGTTTTTGTGTAAGTGTCCGGATATATATGTACATGTCCGGTCACTGAGAGGTTTATCTTATGTATTTTATGAGAAATATGAATAAATACGACATTTTCAGGCATTAACTAAAGCGAATTTTTCAATTTTCACCGATTTTACGGGGGGAGATACGTTTTCATTAAAATTTTTTTTCTTTTAACCAAAATTCATCATTTTTCACGCTCTTTCCGAAAATCCATGTCTGACATGGCGTCAAAATAAAGTCAAACAAATCGCTCCACCCTAATATAATATGCAATTGGGTCTTTTAAATCCCATTGGTTCTAAATTACATTATTTATGAATTATGGATTCAAACGCATATATTGTACGGAAATAACTCGAACTTCGATCTAAAATTGCGTTCATTATGCGCGCCGTTATGCGGCGCGACAATCGTTGTTTACATAATCGGCACATTGCGCGATAATACGCAAATTGCATCGTATCGTGCAATCGATGCAAGTATAGGTTGTAAAACGGCTGGAAACAAAATTAGCGGTAACTAATGAAAGACGCCTAATGTTCAATAAATAAATCGGTTAAAAAATAATCGCAAACTTTTCAATCAACGGTCATGTGTATGTAACGTCTCCTGTTTTGCAAATGGATTTTTGTTTCTGCACTTTCTGCACTAGAAAGAACGTGCGTTATCTGTTTTTTTTTATAGCTGCACCGCGCTATACATTCCGCAATTGAAATAAAACAGGTATATTAACGCGATTAAATATTGCAGAAAGAAAGAGGAGAGACAAAAGTATAAAGATGTCAGCTATAATCGTCAAGGTGAAAACAAGGAGGGCCGAGAAATGCGGGAGGTGCAGCTGGGAGAGAGCGGATCTAGACGCGCTCGGCCGGAAGCGTCTGAACATAGGCACATGAGCGAACACATGCGGCCGAGTTCACAACGCGCGATCGGCACGTTGATTCTGCGACATTTGGTGCCTTTTCTTTTCGTCGCGTAAAAGCGACAGTATTTCTCGAATAAAGGGACAGGCAGTAGGCCGAGAATGGGACGATTGCCACGGTGTTTTTCGGAGATCGCGCGAAATTGGCGCCCGCGCAGACACCTGGAGATGGCGCTGACGGGCTTGAACGAGGGACTACTTCGCCGGAAGTGGGCGACGGTGGTTGTCGCGCGGCCGGGGTATATAAGCGCGCGCAGGAAGTCCCGCGACGCTCTTCTGCCTCAGTAAGAGTAGAGTTGTGTTCACGTGTGGTTGTGTGCGTTTCCTCTTTCCCAGAAATAGGCCACACAACCTACGTCCATTCCGTGAAACTAACTCTCCTAGAAAAAAACCCAAAAAAAGCAAAAAATCTTCGTAAAAAAACGCATACAAAAAAATCGCAAAACCGTAGGCGAAAAACCGTCGTAACCTCGGGTAACAGCGTGGTGATAAAAAAAAAAACGAGATAAAAGGAAGGAAGGAAAAGCAGTGAGTACGAGCCAAGAAGAAGTGTGTCGTGAGCACCGTCGAGACATCGCCAGAGAGAGAGAGAGAGAAACGCAGACGGAGAATCCATCTACCCACAGGCACGCAACAAAAAAAAGAAAAAAAAAGAGATACTACCCACCCAGGACACGCACGAGGCAGAAGCGGAAGAGATCGAGAGAGAGAGAGATAGCGAGAGGAAAGCGTGTGCGCGAGACGTTGCGAGCGACGAGAGGCACGAGCGGGTCCTTGGACCGGACGGGTCATATTTCGAGGGTAGCGGTGAGGAAAGGGCGAGATCGTCGTCGTCGTCGCGAAAGGAGGAACGTTCTGCCTCTCCCCCCCCGCCTGCCCCCCCCCGGCGGCGCGATACCGATTAATCCGCGACCGCCGTCGCTATCGCCACGATGAATCCAGGAGCGCCCAACTATCCCATGGCCTCGCTCTACGTGGGCGACCTACACACCGACATCACCGAGGCGATGCTGTTCGAGAAGTTCTCGTCGGCCGGGCCCGTGCTGTCGATACGCGTATGCCGCGACATGATCACCCGCCGCTCGCTCGGCTACGCATATGTCAATTTCCAGCAGCCGGCTGATGGTGAGTCATCGTCGTCGCCGTTGCCGTAATAATCGCCGTCCTGGCGCCGTCCCGCGACGGTGACGATGACGGGCAACGTGGTGACGCAACGTGGTGCCCGCTTCGAATGGCCGCCCGCTGCGTGCCACACACGTGCCGCGCTAACGTGCCCACCATCGCGCCCACCATGTTGGATCCACGTCCTCGCTCCGCCGCAATGGTACTTAACGGTTAAACGGTCCCGCCGCGGGAGGGGGAAGGATGTTTTCTTTTTCTCCCCCTTGTCGCGCGTTACCCGCAAACCCACGATAATGGAGTTTAAATGGCTTTTCTGCACTCCACCTGACACGCGAGTCTTACCCGAGGTCGGAATCCCGGTGTTGCAAAAGCGGAAGACCGTCTCGAGGCTTTTCCGTACTCTCTTTGAATCTGTCCCTTTAAATTCTATTCTGGTCTCTCGTCCGTTACGTGAATCCGATTCCCCTTTATGATACGAGACGAGTCTGCGAGTTCCACGTGCGCGTCATGCTTCTCTCGCCTCTCGTGAATGAAAACTTGCGAGAAAAGCCGTTTCTTCTCCGTTAAGCGAAAAAGAGGAAAGTTTTGAAAAGCGTGATCATGCGAACAGATCTTGCATCTCTCGAGACGGGTTACGGGTAACGTGTCCGCGCACATGTTCGCAGCATCAGTTTCGTTTCCAAACGCCTCGTGTAATTTCGTATATTTATCTAATTTATTTTAATCTCTGTTTCAATATTCCCATGATTGTAGCTTTGTAATTTTATATTTTGCAGGAATAAATACAGAATTCCAAAGCTGCAATCATGGGAATATTGAAACAGAGATTAAAATAAATTAGATACGAAATTACACAACGAGGCGTTTGAAATACAATACAATTCGAGATACAAATGCAGGGGAGAAACGGAAAATAATTCAAGGAGATCCATCTTCTGGTCTAATTTATGTTGATGACGTACTGTGTCAGAAATTTCTGTTTAATCGAATTTTTTTCGGTGGTATAAGGAACGTCGATTTCTAGAGGAATCTAGTTCTAATCTAATTTATTTTAATTCTCTGTTTCAATATTTCACGATTGTAGCTTTGGAATAGATTAGAATAGATTGATAGAAATCTATGTTCGTTATGCGTCCGAGAAGAATTGAAAAAATGTTTTTCTCTCTCTCTCTCTGTCTCTTTCTCCTATGAAAGTTGTTTTCTACATGACATCTGAAGTCCCAACGTACCTTTCAAGAACATTCGAAGAAACCTATGTCCATTGTACGAAGATTCGTGGAAACTTACGTCCGTTATACTTTCCAAAACGATTTCGAAGAAACAGGCATTTCTGATGAAAGAAAAATGAGGAAGCGGGATGGAATTTTAATTTTTTTTTTGCCATTTGATTTAGAATTTTACACGAGACCGAAATTCTAACAAAAAACAAATGTAAAAGTTTATTTCCGGATTTTTCCTATTATCTGTGTTTTGTATTCCTCCATTCTCCGTGGATTAGTTTCTTCAATTCTAGTCTGTAGCCACACTTTCCACATTTAAAACGAGGCAACTGTATTAACTCGAATTTCAGATGTTCACATTTATAACATCATATATGCTCGTTTATTTGGCCGTTATATATTTTTCTATTGCTTTGCAAAAATCGAACTTGGGTCTATTAATTCAAATATTTTTCTTTATTATCAGTTAGACGAGTATCTATTTTTTATAAGGAAGGACGAAATCATAGAAAATATTGATATATCTAATAATTTAATTTTAACTCCGACCTTCTGAAGGAAGAAAGAAAGGAAAGCATGAAAATTTGTAAATTATAACAGAAAGGAACGAATTTCCAATTACAATTTAATTTAATAAATATATTGCGATATACAAAACACAAAAATTCGAGATCTATTCATTTCTCATATAATTCCTAAATTTTATTTCTTCCTTCATATTGTGCTTTCAAGACTCGAGTCAGAAAATTTCGTTTTAAAAGCAGAAAAACTAATAAAATGTAGCTAAAGGAATCTAGGAATGCGAAATGGGCACGAAACGTTTTCTTTTTTTCTCGTGAAAGGCAAACTGTCTCACACTTCTTTACTTGTTTAACCTTGAACTTTAGAAAACGGGGACGTTGTTTCTTCTGCGAAATTCATCCAAGTTTTGGATAAATCCACTTACAAAAGGATCTATATCTCTGTCATAAAATTTTGGAACATCGTATTTCAAAAAACCATATGGCACTCTCAAATTATGCAATGGCATTTTTCGTGAGCGTGACCACAAGTAACGATGTCTCGATGATAATTCAGAGATAACACAGGAAATAATCGGTAATAAAAGATAATTTATCTGTAATTTGCTCTAACTTTAGGTATTCTATTTCTTCATCATCGATTCAATGTCACTGCTATAGATTTTTTCTTATCAATTCATAGAATGCCTTATCAGACTTTTAGCGAACAAGTATCTATTTTCTTTGATATGGGAGAACGAATTCGTAGAAAATCATGGTCGCTGTGCAATTGTTTTTATGCATTGCACTTGAGTGACGATCGATCAGTCTAGAGCTGGTCCCCGTACCAGTCGCAAGTGATCTGGATTAAAAACTCTCCCTTTATTACCAATATTTAAAAATCTTGTGCATTACGCTTTCGCATTTTTAGCTTATAGACTCTAGACAGTGGCAAGAACACTTTTTTATACACATGCGAATTTATTTAATGATAAGAAACTCGCGTTTGATAAGAATGGCGATAACAACTTTAAAATCTTATTTGACTTTCACAGGGATAACACGTTTGCATAAGTACATTTGCGGATATTTATGTTTCAGCCGAACGGGCCCTTGATACCATGAATTTCGACATGATAAAAGGGCGGCCTATTCGGATCATGTGGTCCCAGCGCGATCCCTCCCTACGCAAGTCGGGCGTCGGAAATGTATTTATTAAGAATCTAGACAAAAACATAGACAATAAAGCGATGTATGATACATTTTCCGCGTTCGGTAATATATTGAGCTGTAAGGTGGCGCAAGACGAATCGGGTGCTTCAAAGGGTTATGGCTTTGTACATTTTGAAACGGAGGAAGCGGCCAACAAATCTATCGACAAGGTCAACGGCATGTTGCTAAATGGCAAGAAGGTAAAGTAACGCTCTTTATCCTTAGTTTAAGAGAAAAGTTGTCGTTTGATTTATTCGTTTATCGAATCAATATTTTCCTTTTGTTTTTCATGGATCGTGCTTACAGGTGTATGTTGGCAAATTTATCCCGCGCAAGGAACGCGAGAAAGAATTGGGCGAGAAGGCCAAACTGTTCACGAACGTCTACGTGAAGAACTTCGGCGAGGATATGAATGATGACAAATTGAAGGATATGTTCGAGAAGTACGGGACCATTACAAGCCACAAGGTAATGAGCAAAGACGATGGCAAATCACGCGGTTTCGGATTTGTCGCGTTTGAGGACCCGGACGCTGCCGAGCAGGCAGTGCTCGAGTTGAACGGCAGGGAGATCGCCGAGGGCAAGTGCATGTACGTCGGACGGGCTCAGAAGAAAGCCGAGCGCCAACAGGAACTTAAACGGAAATTCGAACAGCTGAAAATTGAGCGCTTGAACCGATACCAAGGTGTGAATTTATACGTAAAGAATCTGGACGATACGATCGACGATGAGCGTCTGCGTAAAGAATTTACGCCGTTTGGCACGATTACGTCTGCGAAGGTGATGATGGAGGAAGGACGTAGCAAGGGTTTTGGCTTTGTGTGCTTCTCGCAGCCGGAGGAAGCCACCAAGGCAGTTACCGAGATGAACGGACGCATCGTAGGTTCCAAGCCCCTCTATGTCGCTCTGGCGCAACGTAAGGAGGATCGTAAGGCGCACCTCGCCTCTCAGTACATGCAACGGATGGCGAACGTGCGCATGCAGCAGATGGGTCAGATATTCCAACCCAGTAATGCCGGCAGTTACTTCGTGCCTACGATACCACAACCGCAGCGATTCTATGGACCTGCTCAGATGGCGCAGATCCGCGCGACTCCGCGCTGGCCGGCGCAACCGAATCAAGTACGACCGAATGCGCAGACGGGCAGCTCCGGGTTCGCGTCAATGCAAGCTGCACCGTTCCGAGCGGCGCCACGCGCTCCTACTGCACAGGCTGGCGCTCTGCGAAACA
This sequence comes from Aphaenogaster floridana, assembly GCA_003063835.1. Classification (NCBI taxonomy): domain Eukaryota; kingdom Metazoa; phylum Arthropoda; class Insecta; order Hymenoptera; family Formicidae; genus Aphaenogaster; species Aphaenogaster floridana. Next base: position 67,703 of record NJRP01000462.1, on the reverse strand, counting down.
GCATGTCCGCCAGACCTATCACAGGTGATTACGGATTAAGTTTGCTGGAATGCCTATCATAATGATTATACATTCTTCATATCGTTTATATTGTCAAAGTTTGTTTTAAATATCAAACATATTAATCCTATAAAGACTTGAAAAGTTTCAGACTGGTCGAATCTAAAAATATAAAGTTGTAAAAATCCTAAAAGTCTTGAACGATTAAGAAATTTTTAGCGAAATATCTGAACTGATATTCAGGATATCTTTAAAAAATATAATTATTTGTTGACTAAATTTACTTTTTATTTATATTTGTATTAAAAAATAGAAAACGATTTTGAAATGAGATATATAAAAGAAGAAATATGTAAATATATTTTTCTATATATTTTTTTAATAATATCTAAATGCATTATTTATTATAAAGATTGCTGTCTATAAATCCATCAACTATCCTACAATCAGATTTCCTCTAAATCTACTATCATTTTGGCATGCACTAAATTACAAAATTTTATTAATTATGTAATTTGATGACTATCTTTCAATATATATAAATAAATGGAAGGTAAGCAGTGACAAATTTTAGAAACTCATAATGTATTTTTTTAAAATTCTTGCGAAAATGAGAGATAAAATAAGTACATAAAGATTTCTCAGAGATGCGAATTTGGATCGCTTTGAGGCTTATTGTCGTTTTGCTTTTAATTTGCATTCATTTCCAATCGAATTCATTATATTTAGGTCTAATAATATTTTTTAAACTGACTTAAAAATATAGATTAAATTCTTAGACATCGATAATAAATAAATATATACATAAAGATACATAAGTCTATGCTTTGTGTTATATATATCTTTATGTATGTGTGAATACACGTATATAAAACACAGAACATGTAGAAATAGAGGTATCGCGATAAAAACTGACCTTTAAGAATTTCAAAACATTCGAGATTCATAAGTTCACGTTCAAAACTTTCAAGACTGAATATTTTAGAGTCTTGGAATGACAAGAAAAATTTTCGTTGTATTGTTACTGTCAGTATTGCAGAACCGATCTCGTAAATCTGAATCTACTAAAAGATAGTTTAACTGAATAGTTAATTTGAATAGTTAATTCTCGAAGGAATTAAATATTGAGTATTGATTAAATTATTTAGTATTATTTGAAGTTTTTATAGTGTTGTGAAAAAACTCGAGATCTATTGACATCATGCGTGTGTAGCGATGTAACAATATTTATAAAGCGATGATATGCCTCCAATCGATCATCATTGATCCAGCGTGATCGCTATGAGAAATGTTTTCTGTGATCGATTTTTTTATAGTTAATTTTTGGGTCACATTTATAATAACGAAAAGTATAGTAAATTTTTTTTAAAGAATGAAACAAGATATATTACGGTTTATGTATTCAGCTGAATACTCACGAGTATTCAATATTAATCTTACAAATGAGTAACTACTTCTTAATTGTAACTACTTAACTACAATATATTTACCACGACATTATTACAAATTTATACATTTATATCATACGGTAATAATTATTATTGTATTCAATTATTAGCGAAAAAGATTATTATTTTACAATTGACAATTCTTTTCTGTCTCAGGTCAACAAGCAGTTGGTGGCGCCAACATGCAGAGCCGTTCCATGGCCGGACCAGCTGTTGGCGTCTCGCCGGGTCAGAGCCGTCCGTCGAATTACAAATACACTGCAAATATGCGTAATCCGCCGCAAACGGCCATGGCTCTACCCGCGCCGAGTGGTCCTTCTGTGCAGCAGGCGGTTCACATACAGGGCCAGGAGCCGCTCACCGCGTCGATGCTAGCCGCGGCGCCGCCTCAGGAGCAAAAGCAGATGTTAGGGGAACGGTTATTCCCTCTGATTCAATGCATGTATCCGCAACTGACCGGCAAGATCACCGGTATGTTGCTCGAAATCGATAACAGCGAGCTACTTCACATGCTGGAGCACAGCGAATCCCTGAAGGCCAAGGTCGAGGAAGCCGTGGCTGTATTACAAGCCCATCAGGCCAAGCAAGCGGTCGCGCCGAAAAAGGAATAAGCGTCACATCGATAATCTTTATTTATAATTCGTGAAAATATATTTCGGTTATTTTGAATTTGATTCGATGTGCGCGCGGTGTTATCCCTTCATTTATTTTTATTTTTTGAATTTACGCAATTTAATCTTTAAGTATGTTGTGTTTATGTAATGGATTTATTTTCAAAGACGTAACCGGCGGCTTCAGAATGATTGTCGCTTGGGAAGATGTAGGAATGTATGCTGTTTTCACGATGTAAAATTTTAGGAAGGAATATCTATTTGGCATATCGAGATACGGAGAGTTACGGACATTTACACAGAATCAATGGGAATAATCGTTCGCCTAGCGTTTGCTTACCGAGAGAAGTGAAGTGTGTGAAAGGATTTTCAATCCTAAAATTTTACGATAATAAATTTTTCTTTCAAAATATACACGCAAGACGATCGACGTTCAACTAATGTAACGATTAAACGAACGGTTTTTGGCAAGTTAACTTGATTCGATAAAAGTAACTGCTGGCAATTGTTGCCTAACAGTGTCTACAATTGTTACATTTGCTGAATGCATCTTTTCTTTTTCCCCTCTCGTATTTCCCTTGTCGAAACGAACGAAATCGTCCTTGAAAGACTGTTAAATAAAATATTTACACAGAGCATGTTGTGTATATGGATGGAACGTCAACACTCTGGTCATCCTTTTGTTGGCAGTTTATCAAAAGATAGATCGGTTACTTGTATTACGTTACGTTCTGCGAATCTGTCGCTTGTAAAGTAATACTTAAGCGATAACGAAGAGTTCTAGCTGCCGTTTTCAGTCCTCAAGTTTGATCTTCACTCTATTTTGTGTGCTTTATTTCATCACTTTCTTTTGTTACTGTTTCTTTAAATTTCAAATATTTTATTTTAAATGTGATTGTAGAGGTGTATGTAAAGATTTATATAAATATATATGTGTGTGTGTATTATGAGATTTATATATATATATATATATAATTCTTATATATACTTATATATAAAAAAAATTATATATAAGTATATATAATTATATAAAATTTTATAATAAAATATGCACATATATATATATATATATATATATATATATATATATACTATTGACCAAAAGTTTGAGACCACATATAAAATTATAAGAACAATTCCAGTGAAACACGTTTATGTACTGATTTACTCGATATTCTTTCTTAATTTGAAAGTAAATAGGCATTTAGCACAGTTGTAATTTCAAGACAATGGACTATTTATAAAGTCTTTTTTCTATAAATATGATGAACACTTAAGTTATAAATTGAACAATAAAGTTAACTTATAATAAAACTTACAGCTGGATTACCTAGATTAGTAAAAAAGTGATTAACTATAAAGATGATTAGTGAAAAAAATTTATCAACTATAAAGATGGCTACTCTGACAAAAAATGTGTTTAATACTCTTTAGTGCTTTTCATCTTGTAAATGTATTTTCGTAGAACCTTTAAACATTTTATATTATTTTTCATTTGATTATGAAACAATGAGAAAAATAATAAAAATATGTTTAATTATAATGCAAAAGTTTGATATCATTTCATATAGTAGACATTCTCAATTAACGGTCATCGGAAAATCGTGTCGAGAAAAGAGCGGGAAACTCCTCCCACCTCTTTACCATTTCAAAAACTCGCATTCGCGCGGGAGAACATTCTTCGGTATTCTTTTCTTCTCGTAATTTGCCTTCTCGCGTTTCCGGGCGGCAGACGCGTGATTGGACGCGTTGCGACCCACTTCGACGAACGTCAGCGAACGAATCGGCCGTTGCGCGGGAGAAGCTCAGAGAGCGGTGCGAAAGAGAAAGAGAGGGACACACTCAAGTGCGCGGCATCTCGTGAAATGTCGACGAAAACGCTAGTCGTGTGTGGTGCGTATTCCTCGTAGACATTTGGAGTTTCTTTGATTGCGAGAAGACGTTGGGAAGCGAGAAGCGAGCGAGAGAAAGGATCCATCGCCTTCGATCAGGCTTGTGCGCCGTGCGCGTTAAACGAACCGAGGCCGGGTCGCTGAGGACGGACGACGGCGACCAGGTAACCGTGTTCGTCGTCGTCCAGGCGGTGGTGGCAGGCGACGGCGGCGACCGAACGAGATCTCGTCGCCGCTCGTAGACACCGCAGGAGAAAAGGTAGGTTACCGCGCGTAACACGTCCTCTCCCCTCCCCCCTTGCCAGTGCGCGTGCTAATGACCTCGTTCTAATCGCAGCCTGCTTCCTGGTGTCGAGGTCGACCGCGGCCGACTTGTCGCCGCTGGGATTAAACTGTTAAACCGATACCGTTTCGATCGTCCCGATTCTGATTCCCGCCCGCCGCACGGCTCCCCGCCGATCGCGGGCATATGGCAGCACGGCGGACATGGGAGCTTTCCAGCAAGAGACGCATATCAACACAAGAGTGAAGAGTCATTCTATTTTTGTCTTTCACCGAATATCGAATAGAGATAGAACGACTCCTGTGTCGATATGTGTCTCTTGCTGGAAAGCTCCCATGGGAACGTCTCCTCGCCTGCGAGTGCGAGGTCGTATTTATTTACCTGTCGATTAGGTCCGGTTACCTCGGGAGTCTTTATTTATTAAGTAGGCCTATTCTGTAACTTAACGACAATGGGTGCGTTCCACTTGGTGCTCTCAACGTTCTTGGAATCATTTCATCTTTGTTATTTATCAAAGATTAATGTCCATTTCCACCAATGTAGATTAATTTTAATCTCGGTTTAACTTGCTCTTTATCTCTTTCTAATTCTTAGAACTAGAACAAGATAAAGAGTAAGGGTGTGTTCCCATTTCCTCTCAGTATTAGTGCCAATATTGAAAATCTATAGTTTACGTCACGTACACTATAGGACTTTCACTACTGGCACTAGTACTGAGAGGAAATGGGAACACAGCCTAAGTTAAACCGAGATTAAAATTAATCTATGTTGGCGGAAATGGACGTAAATAAGGACAAATGATGCTCGCCAGCGTTGCGAGCGTCAAATGGAACGTACCTAGTGTCATTATCGTTACGCAGCTTTTTTAACCAAATATTATACCTGCGCAATGACAACATAAGGCCCCTGCGCACAATGGGGGAATATTAGATATTAGGAATAGGAATTAAAATTTTAGAATCAGTTTTCTCAATGAATATTAAACGTAACGCACAATGGATATTAATAAGATAAGACATAAATGCGTTATACATGTAAACATGTTCCCCGTCCGCAAAGGGTTAAATATAAGAATTGATTAGACTGGGTCTACAATAGGGTGTAGTAAGCTTTAAGCCCCCAAGAAATTGATCAATCACAGTCGATTATTCTCCTCAAATTCTACTGTAATTGATCAATTTCTTAAAGCTTAAAGCTTATTACACCCTATTGTAGATCTCTTATGAATATGGCCCTTAGGACTAGTTTGATAGGAGTGGAGCCCGTTTGACCACGTCCCGATTGACCACAAGCCACTCACAGCGCTTACCCAGAGGAAAACCTCTAGGCATGGGTCACTGTGAGTGGCTGTGGTCAAACGGGACGCTCCCGTTTGATAGCATGATGCGAGTTGTTCAGAAATTGTTCTGCGATTTTTCTTGCTCCTTTTTTTTATCTACAAAGAAGAAATGGTTGTAGAGTTTCTTAATAAAGAAAAATAGAAATATGAGTATGTAGGATAAGTTTTGATTATTAATATATCTGTCCTACGTTTTGGCAAATATCAATATTTGTTTTGTGTATGTCATGTTATTTAGTTATTACAGGACATCCAAATAAGGCTGCGGTCCACTTGGTGCTAGAAATGCTTCGTTTAATTGACCAATCAGAACAAAGAATTGTATTGATTGTCCAATCAAAAAATGCTTTAAAGCATTTGTAGCACCAAATGGACTGCAGCCTAAAATATATGTGCTCCAGCAATAGCTAATTGCATATGCTAAGAATACATATGTGTACGTTCTTGATATCTTATCGTTTTCTTCTTTGTAATCAGGTGATTTCTATGAGCATTTGTTTCCGTGTTTTTGTTTACTAGGTTCCTATTACAGAGTCTATGTTCTAGTTTCCACCGAAGCCTTCAATCCGGTTCTACTTCAGTGCAAATCCATTGGAAATACTGTTTCCATTGGAAGTAGAGTAGTAATGAAAAAGATTAGTCGCATTTCCATCGACTTAAATTTGGTTCTACGCCGCATTAGGTGCGAATTGAAGGTTTCGGCGGAAACTAGATCTATGAGTCTTGTTATACGGCAATCTAAAACCAGTTTAACCTAACACCAGCTGTTTATGTTGGTTTACGTTTATATAAATAACATAAAACCGATGTAATAATTTTTGATGAATAAATTTTAACTATTAATATTATGTATTGTACATATACTTATAACATACTTGTTTATACCACATTTAACACCAATAGTTACAATATCGGAAATTATTACATCAATTTTTATGCCGTTCGTGTAAATGTAGACTGACATGGACTACTGGTGTTAATGACGACGTGTAAACGTAGTCATGTTATTCTACTTTAGGTTAAAGAATATATATTTGTATCCCGCTGTGTTGCAGCCCTTTCAGGCATCAAGGTGAAAAGTTGGTAGATATAAAGAAAAGTGAGAAAGGAAAGTATACCGTGATTTAATTGGATGTTAAATGTCTAGCGTATTCGTTAGGCAATAGAGAAGATAATAAGATTAACAATGAAAAATAAGATTAGGGAAAATGAGGTATATGAAGTATCGAAGACTTGGAACTAGTTTGATGGAATGATGCTAGCCGTTCAGAAATTGTTCTCTTTCAGTTTTTCTTCCTCCTTTCTTTATCTCAAAAGAGGAAATAGTTGCAGAGAGTTTCTTAAGAAGGAAAAATAGAAATATAAGTGACATATATGTATAGGATAAGTTTTGATTATCAATATATCTATTCTACGTCTATTTGGCAAATATCAATATTTGTTTTGTATATATCGCCATATTATTTGGCCATTACAAGACATCTAAGTAAAATTTAGATAAAATAAATATGCCCTAGCAACAGCTAATTGCATATGCTAAGAATAAATATGATATATTCTTGATATCTTATTGTTTTCTTCTTGGTAACCAGGCAATTTTCTTTCGTGTTTGTTTTTACTAGGTTCTTATTATAGATTCTATGTTATTTTACTTTAGGTTAAAAAATATGTATTTTGATAAGATTTGCAATTGTCCTTACTCATTAATATATGTGAGATTAAAATGTGTTTTAACAGTCATTGCAAACACTGTGTCTTTCTACTTTTGTTTATTTCTTTGTCGCTTGGTTTTTTTGTTGCTTTCATATTTTTCGAGAATTCTGTTTCTTGTTACTTTTGGGAATTTTTCCAGAATCTTGTGAATACAGAACTTTATGCTTTGTTATATAATTTAAAATTATTAATATTTACTAAAATCTGTTGCAGGTTATCAATCAGTATAACTGGGATTTAAATACACCTACCTGTGTTTTCTCTTTTATGAGAGAGAATCATCATGGAAGATCATCAAGATGAAGTTATAAGGAATTTACGGTCATGTTTGATATCATGCAAAGGTGGAATCAAATTAGAGAATTTAAGGGGTAAATATGAATCCTATCAATCTTATTATTACTCTGCAATTTTAAATATAGTTATGCTTTAGTACAATCTGCTAATGTCTACATTACTGTTTCTATGTTTTGCTTTCAGCTATTAATTAATTATTGTAAAAGACTGATATAATAATTTTCGATTTTTACTTTATAGCGGACTATCGTATGGTAGCAGGAGAACACTTACCTTTTAAACAATTCGGATATAACTCTCTCGAAGCTTTCATACACAGCGTACCGAACGTTTCAGTGACTAGAAGAAATGGAGAGCTCTATGTGGAAGCTGCACCATCCAAAACATCAGCGCATCTTGCGAAATTAGTTTCACGACAGAAAACACGACGAAAAATACGACCACCACCGAAAAGAGTAATTATTTATCAGTATTTTGTATTTTCTAAAAAGTAACTGTTGAGTAACCGTTAAGAAGTAACGCATTCATATAAATACTGATCGTTTCACTAAATATCAATTAAAAACTATTATTTAATATTATTTTATGTGTGTGTATTTCAGCATATATTATATCAGATAGTTGATGTTAAAAACTATTATTTTATGCTTGCTTTTTTAAATATTGAAGCTCAAACAGTTCTATTACATCTATGTTGTGATTAATTCTAAAATTTTTTTTCAGTGGAGTCCACCTCGAAACACCAGAAGTTTCCCATCTGATTTTAAAAGTAATAGTTTCAGCGGTGGCGCCCAGCCTATCAGGAATAATTATGTTGGTTCTCCTAATTCCTTTACTAAATCAACACCTGGCAAGAGTAACTTGTATACAGATTTTAGCAGGTACTTATAGTGTCTAAACTGTGTGTGTATGAATTCAAGTGTTGTTTATTAAAGTAAAAAAGATATAATGTATCAATGATAGACATTGTATACATGTGTGTGATAAATAGTAATTTAAGTTTATTTTTATTATTTACGCACGATTTTATATATTGCTCTATTCCTGATTTAATTGAAAATTTTTTGTAAATTTTTGATTGCCGATCTCGGAAATCAATGAATCGATTAAAATTGTTAATATATTTTGCATAAGATATAAATAATTTTATACATTTGCAATAATATTTTAGACCCATACCTCTTATGAAAACTGTAGTACAGTGCCCGTTACCGAACAATAACTTCCAACCATTCACTCCGATGACACCGATGACACCACCAAGTACCCCTTCTAGAGTGAGTGCTGGTTTAGCTTGTGGATTCTAAATGATTTGAAACTTGATAAATCTGCGTCATTATTAATCACGCTAATACTTTTAGAGACTGAAAGATGAAGTGACAAATCCCAGTATAATGACTGTGAACCAAAGTGTTAATAATTATAAGACTATCGAAGATTTAAGATGCAAAGTATTAAATGACAATACAGCAGCTTCTGTGATAAATCAAAAGCCAAAGCTAAAGACTGTGGAGCTGAAACCTTCAAAATTAAGCGAAAGACTTAAAGTTACTTCTCCTCCAATACCTCCACCATCGATTAATAACTACAACAATGGTCGTGTATCTACGCCTGCCCCATCTATTTTTAATGTACCGCAGGTAAGAACAACAGTATAATTTATGTATTAGGTTATGTGTTAGAATATTATTACTGTATAAAAAATGAGATATATGAAGTATATAATATATTTATATCATCATTTACAATTTTAATATAGATAGTTTATATTATAAAATAAATGTTTTGTGATTGATTTTATATTAGTCTCTATGAAGAATGAGGGGGGAGAACTAAATAATTAGTTTTTATTTGTGTATCCACTCTCGGTGATTGTGATTAAACTGTGTGTGTG